>JAVXUO010002771.1:0-135719 GCA_033065855.1 Escallonia rubra
GGGTGTTTTGGTAACTTTCCCCCTTAAAATACCCTGAGGAAATATTTGGTATATAATGGATAGAAATACATTTAAAAAGTGGGTTTAAAGCGATTTTGTGGTGTTGGCGGTGTAGCGGCCATCGGGGGGTATATTGGTAAATTGTCACGTTGGCTCTAAATTTTAGAGAAATAGAGTAATTAAGCGTTCGGAGTGGTGGGAAGTGAGGAATTGTTTTAATACATTTAAATAATGAGATAATGACTATTGCTAACCCGTTGGTAAGCTAGGTTTAAGATTGATTATTTTTGGAATGTAAATATTATGGACGTTAAGTTGGTTTACAATTATATTTTGTTCTTGGAGATATGGATTTCAACCCCGGACCTCATGATACATCAATCCTATACGATGAAGATGACCACGTCACGAGGTACGTATTTGACGGTGTCGATAGGGGTGTTTTGGAAACAATTCAAAGCACAACTCACCTCGAAGAGTGGGTACTGAACGAGGAACAAATACAACTATTACACCGTCAAAATTTAGCCATGTTCACCGATCCCGGGATTTTGTCTCGGCATGACAATTGCCTTATATCCGCTCTAGTTGAACGATGGAGGGGCGAGACGAACTCATTTCACTTCCGGTTTGGTGAAATGACTATTACATTAGAGGACGTCGGATTTATACTTGGAATCCCATGTCACGGCAAACCCATTACTTGGAGCAAAACGTCTGCATCCGTATCGAAGATGGCTAGGCAGTATTTCTCGGGAATCCCGAGGGAAGCTCATACGTCTAATGGCATAAAACTTAAATGGCTGAGAGAGCAGTACGGAGTGCTACCGGATGAATACACTCCTCATGATTTCGTGACGTATACGAAGGCATTCCTTCTGTATATTATTGGAGCCATATTACTTCTGACGCATTCGAAAAACACCGTGCATCCGAAGTATATGGTGTTCTTGGAGGATCTTGAGGAGGTATACTCGTATTCGTGGGGTTCAGCTGTTCTTGCGCACCTATATCGAGCACTGCATAAGGCTACGAGATTAGATGCCAAGTCTATTGCCGCCTGCCTGACTCTATTACAGGTATGAGCATTTATATTCTTGTTTTGACGTGTCAAAGTATTCGTGATTATTTACTAATTCCATATAATGTTTGCATTCACAGGTTTGGTCTTACGAGAGGCTACCCACGGGACGTCCACAACCGCGGGAATATTCCGATGCGGAGTGGCCTAGGGTGTGGGCCTGGGGGCCGGAGGCCAACCGGAAGAGACGGGTAAACCCTCACCACCATCTACAGTTCTATCGGGGGGAACTAGATATGCTGGATGCACCCCAGGTGACGTGGCAGCCATACGGCAAGGTGATGCATCGGTTAGATGAGTATTGTTGGCAACTTCCGGTATCGTACGTGCTGGCAGGTTTGGTTCGGGTGCCGCTTATTCACTTCGAAGTATGTGAGTTTCAGATGCCCGATCGAGCCATGAAGCAAGCCGGCTGTCTACAAGGGATACCAAAACCCCCTGTAGACCCATACAAGATTGTTCGATGGCTGAAATTCGAGGTGCCTGATGCCTTGAATTTATTGAGCGACAAGGTGGAACAGTGGAGTACTTGGCAAGAAACGTATGGTAGCCTTGTATCGCTCAAGCGCGACGGCACCAGTCTTGAGGAGTACCTGCAATGGTTTCTCATGGTGACGCGCACGAGGGTGAATCGCCCTTCCCAGCCGACGAAGACATCGTATGCGCCACGTGATTTCTTTGACCAGTTCTGGGCATTGAACATTGTAAGTCACCCTAGTGTTGTTTCAATATTTATTTGCGCACCTTATCGACAATGCCTGAAATGATGACGGTGATTTTGTTTATGCATGTTTTTTAGGTTGACCAGGGCGCTGAGGTGTTCAAGCAGCTGGAGTCGTTTGACTGGTTTGTCGCACAGGCTCCCGTCAGTCTCAAGAGGTCCATTGAGAGGTCCCCGGGGTTACCCAGGGGAGCCGGTCAGTCGCTCAGCGCCTGACGCGTACAACTCTCAGCCCCAGAGTCAGGGCCTGGGGGAGCCGTCTAGCCGCTTGCCTTCTTACGCGTCTTCGCCACAGACCTATGAATTCTGGGAGCCGTATAGTGGCTTGCCTCCTGACGCGTACAACTCCCAGCCCCAGAGTCAAGGCCTGGGGGAGCCGTCTAGTCGTTTGCCTTCTGACGCGTCTTCGCCGCAGAGCTATGAATTCTGGGAGCCGTACAGTGGCTTGCCTCCTGACGCGTACGACTCTCAGCGCCAGAGTCAGGTTCCCCAAGTAGGAATCCAGGCCTCGCGCCCAAGCATCCGGTCGGACAAAGGACAAGCGACGAAGCCATTGAGGCCAGACAAGATGGGTTGGATCGACCGACACTACTTCGGGCATGAGTCTGTCGATTCAACAGACTTTCCTCTGGTGACATTCCTAGGTAATGAGGATATCAGAACGTTGGCGCCGGAGACAGATATTTCAAATTTTGTCATGAACGCTTACATAGATCTGCTCCGGATTAGAGAGCAAAATTTTAACCGTTCTGAATATTTGAAGCTTAACATGTATCCCACTAATTTTGTGGAATTAACGCTGAGGGAATTCATAGAATGGAGGGGGCGAGGGGGCAGCAGGGGTAAGTGGAAACCAGGTAGAAACGTGTTAGGCATGATGAACGCAAACTATCAATGTCACGCTGCTGATGCGAACCTTATCATGATACCTTGTCATCATGCAAACCACTGGTTCCTATTAGTTCTCCATCCAGCGTTCAGAACGGTTCACATATACGATAGCCTAAGGGAGGACAATCCTGGACAGCTGCTGGCAAAAATGTATAGCGAGTACATCACTTTAGTGGTTAGTTTTTATTTTTTGACCTTGGCTCATAGTATATTCTTCTTGATACATAGGTTTGATTCTCGTTTTTATTGTTGGATGCAGACTACTGTCCTCTCGCTAGCGTGCGAACGGCCACCGGGGGACCCTTGGACGGTCGTGATGATAAAGGACCGACCAAAGCAATATAACGGTCACGATTGCGGGATTTACGTCCTTAAGTACATGGACTACATTGCTCGCTCGGAAGTGCTCAAACACTCCTCGTGGACTAGGAAGGATGCCTTGACGTTTAGGTATAGGATAGCCTGGGAGCTGAAAAAGAATGAAGCTAGACGCCTTCATTACCATTATCCTGACTAGCGTGGCTAAGGTGCAATGATGTTACAAAAAACTACACAAAAAAGAAATGTACATAATTTTTTGCATGCTATGAATTTGGCGCTAAAATGTGCGCGAATATACCTTTCATATGACGCATTCGAAAAAATTACGTGTCTCGTTTTTCGCCGAAATTCATAAAAATGGGCTAAGTAGCGTGCATGAGGTGCTTTGAGCGGGAAAAAACTGACAAAAAAAATTACAACTTTTTTCGCAAGCTAAGAATTGGGCCCTAAAGTGTGCGCGAATAGGGGCGTCGTATGAAAACTCAAAAAATAATTTGTCTCGTTTTTCGCCGAAATTCAGAGAAATGGGCTAACTAGCGTGCCTGAGGTGCAATGAGCGAAAAAAAAGTGACAACAAAAATTACAACTTTTTTCGCAAGCTAAGAATTGGGCCCTAAAGTGTGCGCGAATAGGGGCGTCGTAGGAAAACCCAAAAAATAATTTGTCTCGTTTTTCGCCAAAATTCATAGAAATTGGCTAACTAGCGTGCCTGAGGTGCAATGGGCGAAAAAAAAGTGACAACAAAAATTACAACTTTTTTCGCAAGCTAAGAACTGGGCCCTAAAGTGTGAGCGAATAGGGGCGTCGTAGGAAAATCCAAAAAATTACGTGTCTCGTTTTTCACCGAAATTCATAGAAATGGGCTAAGTAGCGTGCATGAGGTGCTTTGAGCGGGAAAAAACTGACAACAAAAATTATAACTTTTTTCGCAAGCTAAGAACCGGGCCCTAAAGTGTGGGTGAATAGGGGCGTCGTAGGAAAACCCAAAAAATAATTTGTCTCGTTTTTTGCCGAAATTCATAGAAATGGGCTAACTAGCGTGCCTGAAGTGCAATGAGCGAAAAAAAAAAGTGACAAAAAAAATTACAACTTTTTGCGCAAGCTAAGCATTGGGCCCTAAAGTGTGCCCGAATAGGCCCTTCCAAAAGTATCAATAATCCACAAACCAAATCACAAATTAAAAATTTCACAAACCAAATCACAAATATAAACATTATAAAAGTTCAATTTATACAACTGAAACATTAATCGTAACACTCTTCCTCATCATCGTCCTCCTCGACCACACTGCCAGGTTCGATACCTAGCACTTTATAATGATTTCTCTTCTCATGGTCAGTCATCTTATTACACAACGCACACTTTCGCAATTTTTTTTGACCCGTTGCTTCTTCAATCGGATTCTTCATACGTATTGCTCGTTTTCGCCCTTTTGTTTGAGAAATAATTGGATCAAAAATGTCGTCCTCCTCACCTTGCAGGCTAGTGCTGTCAATGACTGGCTGTGAAGCTCGATTGAATCTACCGGCTGGAGTCGTCCGAGGGTCCCGGCTTTCTGATAATGCCATCCTAAACTGTGCATGCTTAGCCTTATCCCGTGCGGCTGCTTCAACTTGATACATGTACCCATTAAATGTTGACGCTGCATCCATTGATAAACCGTGCATGATGTTACAAAGGTGATTATATCGCAGCGTCTCAGATTGCTCGAAATCGACTGAAACATTGGGCACGTAAGGAATGTGACCGTGGACTCTATTGGCTTCATTCGTCCACCGATCCAAGATATACTCTGGAGGGATTTCACGAGCATTCTTGGCGCTAAAATACCTCAAAGCGTGTCGACAGAGTATACCTTTATGCTCAAACAGTTGACAGTTGCAATTAACAAACCCGGTGTCCATACAAACTGCTACGGTAAAATGTCTTCTATTCCTCGGAGCCGACGAAGAGCACGGATTCGCGAAATTTGTCACATTTGTCAAAGCATAAACCTTGAGCTCCCTGGTGGAATACTCGTGCAACTTTGCCATGCCATATTGATTCGACTTTAGTAGTTCATCTTGAAACTGTCTAAACATTTCCTTGGTACAGACTTGAGCCGCATGAGCCTCCAAAGGTGAAAAAACTAATATTTGTCTTTCTCTGTAAACTGTAGCCGCGTCGGCTTCCCCTTCAAGGTGAAATTGCCTGTCAAGGGCTTTCTGCATCTCTAGTACGAAATCTCTTAAACTTGAAGAAGAGCGTACGTACCCATCAAAGAATGAATTCATACCTTCGCTTCTCGAGGTCGAAGTCATTCCGGCTGCAAAAAACTTTTTGGTGTAGGCACCGATCCACTGTGTCCTGATCTCATACAACGCTTGCAGCCATTCATGACTGTGCAAATAGTAGTCATCCATTAACTTGGCCCACCTCTCCTCGAACACGTCTACCGTCAACGATTTCTTCACACATGTATTAAAGTCACTCTTAAATGTCGGATGGTTTGCATATACATTGTGAAGCCGTTCGGGATATTTGTTGCTTATGTGCCATGTGCACAGGCCGTGGTGAGTATCTGGAAGGACCTTAGCGATTGCATTTTTCATTGCCAGATCTTGGTCGGTGATGATGGTCTTTGGAGGAATATGATACATTGCTTCAAGCCACGTTTCAAATAACCACGTAAATGACTCATCCGTCTCATCCCTAAGCAGGGCAAAGCCAAACAAGATTGACTGATAGTGGTGGTTCACCCCGGTGAACGGCGCAAAAGGCATAGAGTACTTATTTGTGCGGTATGTGGTGTCAAACGTCACAACATCGCCAAAATTTTGGTAAGCAGCTCTAGAACGGGCATCCGACCAAAATATATTAGTAATGCGGTTCTCGTCATCCAGTTGGAGACTATAAAAAAATCCAGAATTCTCACTCTGAAGGCGCCTGAAGATATCAAGTGTAGCTTGAGAATCACTCCTACAGGAAGACTCTCTCCTCTGAGCACGAATTTCATTTCGGAGGTCAACTTCATTGAAGCTCAACTTGTCAACCCCCCCAGCCCAGCTTGAGAAAACCCCCATCATTTTAGAAGGTTGAACTTTAGCCTCGGCCATTGTAAATATCAGTTCTCTGTGTGCCGCGCTTATTTCTCGGTGCTGATGAATTTGATCAATCTTACTAGGGGTCATAAACTGATGGTTATGGCTCAACTCCACTCCCGTCACAACCCAATGGTTTTCATTTTTTTGGTGTACTGCATACACATGGGCCTTGCAGCCGGTACCCGGAAATGTGTCCCGTCTTCTTTGTCTTGATGGACCTTCGTCACTGATCCGAACAACCGGGGGTACATGCGGGGCTCCTCTATGACACTCAAATAGTCTTCCACAAATTTGATCTGTATTGACCTGTTTTCTAGTCGTCTTAATTCTAATACCGAAACCTATCGTTTTCGAATATGCTCTATAGTATGCTTCAACTTCGTCCAGTGTTTGATAAACTTGACCCAAATAAGGTGGATCAGAATCTTCACAAAAAATATTTCCTCCAGTTGCATCCATATTTATACTGAAATCTAAAAAATAAAAATTATATCATTCTCAACAAGTCATAGAATTAAATAAAATATGTATAAAAATTATTTCCTGCAGCTGTGTGGAAACTTTTGACAGGAAAATTACCAAAATACCCCCGATGAGCGGGCAAATAACCGAAATGCCCCCGGGGGTTCATTATCACCCACTCCGAACCCCAAATCAGCTTCAAAACGGCCTTTTAGGTGTTTTACTTAGGTTTCTGGACAAAAAAGTCGTTTGGAAAACTTAACAGTGTAGAATTAGCAAAATACCCCTCTCGGGGTGGCAAATTACCGAAATGCCCCTGGCATCGGAAAATCTTAAAATTGCTTTGAAATGCTATTTTAAGCTTCATGAATTCATTCTTGATCTAAAAAGTATTTTACAAAAGTTTCACCCAAAAATTCCGAACCGGTGTCCGGATCGAGCGCTTAAAAGCCTGTTCGGCCAAAAAAATAGCTAACGACATCGGAATGGCGCAAATTCCGGGGAAACGGAACTTCCCAACATCCTAGGATTCTCATAAAAGTTTCGCGCGAAATCGCGGTAGCTTGATATTTTAAATTACATTGCAAAGTTACAAGGTTCCCCGTATCAGTTGACCCATTTCCAGCCTATGGAAACGTCTTAGAACAACTTTAAAATAACTTTTCGGGTGTCTTACACCCATTCTTGAACTAAAGGCCATTCGGAAAATATTGACAGGAAAATTACCAAAATGCCCCCGATGGGCGGTAAATTATCGAAACACCCCCGGGGGTTCAATATCATGCTATATTGTCGCGCAACTTTGTCACGCTATATTTTCGACCAACTTTCAGGTGTTTGACTTAACTTTCTGGAAATTATAGTCGTTGTAGACTTAACAGTGTAGAATTAGCAAAATACCCCTCTCGGGGTGGCAAATTACCGAAATGCCCCTGGCATCGAAAAATCTCAAAAGTGCTTTGAAATGCTATTTTAAGCTTCCTGAATTCATTCTTGATCTAAAAAGTATTTTACAAATGTTTCGCCCAAAAATCCCGAACCGGTGTCCGGATCGAGCACTTAAAAGTCCGTTCGGCCAAAAAATAGCTAACGACATCGGAATGGCACAATAGCTTAGGGTTCTCATAAAAGTTTCGCGCGAAATCGAGCTAGTTTGATATTTTAAATTACACTGCAAAGTTACAAGGTTCCCCGTATCAGTTTACCCCTTTCCAGTCCAGGGAAAAATCTGAAATTGTTTCGTGATATACATCTTTTAAAAATAACTAGGGTCTTTTTTTTGTACTTCGGCAACATCTAGCTCTAGCTAGTTTTTATAAATTCGTGAAAAATCCAAATTTTGACGCCCTAAAAAAATGACTATTTTTTGGACTTCGAATGAATATTCGCGAATAAACGCTAGTTCAATCCCTAATTTCAAACTCCCAAAAAACACGAATTTTAGACTATGGTAAGAACAATTTAAGCTAAACACAATTTAAACAAATCATTGGTAAGAACAATTTGAAATTAACATTGAATTATAAGAAAATTCAAAATACTTACTTGTTTTAACTTGATATATTGCTTATGAAAAATCCACCGATCTTCTAGCGTAAAATTTTTTGTAAGTGAGATATGGAGTATGAAGTGTGTGTTGGTAAAGATGATGGGAGTGGAAGAAATGGTTCGGGGAGAAGGGTTTATAAAGAGGAAAAAATGAGAGAGAGAGAGAGAGATGAAAGAAAGCAGAGAAGATCAGAAAAAGGACGGGGAACCAGGCACGTGGCAGGGGGGCCGCAAAATGGGGGGGGGCTGCAAAATGGTGACCCGGATTTGGGGGGGGACCGGAGGGGCGTGCCACGTGGCAAGCAGGAAGGGGGGACTGGGGACCCCTGCCACGTGGCAATCAGGAAGGGGGACGGGGGGACCGCTGGCTGCCACGTGGCAGGCAGGAAGGGGGACCGCATGCCGGATGGTGGGTGGGTAGGTGGGTGGATGGGTGGGTGGGTGGGTGCAAAAAAGAATTAATTGTGCAAACCGCACATAGGGGGTGCGGTCCGGTGGATATTATCCACCGGTGGGCTCTGATCGGGGCCCTATATATATATATCCAGGTTAGAGTTAAATTAATAAGGATTGAAAAAGCTTTTTGGGGCAAAAATGTAAATTCGAAAACTTATGGGGTCATTTTGTAATTCTGGAAAACTTTGGGGCATAAATGTAAATTATGGTTTTATTGATGAAAAATAATAAAATGAGTGATAGTATATGTTTTTAGTGATGTCTAATTAAATTAATAAAGATTAGAATAAATTTGTGGCTTAAATGTAATTACATAAAGTTTGAGGGCTATTTTGTAATTTTAAAATTTGGTGTCTAGGTGTCAAGTTTTAGGAATAATTCCCTCAATTGATGCCACCTCTTGCTAGCGTGTTTGGTGATTAATCAAAGTTTAATATAAAATATAACATTGGAAACTTTAGGGAATTAAAGTTTAGAAAGAAAAATTCGGGAGAAAAATAAAGGAAGAAACAAAAGAAAGAAAAACAAGAAACAAGAACAGTGAAGAAGGTAAGCCGAAAACAGAGGGAAAAGAGAAGAAGCAGATCATGGTGCTCTGCTGGAATACTGGGGGAGGGGGGGAGAATAGAGGGAGAAAGGGAAAGAATTAATGCAATTTCGGATGGTATTCTCTCTCTTTTATGCGTATAATATAATCTTAGTGTGTGAAGATAATGTGAGAACTGTTTGTGTTCAGTGTGTGTTATTTGTGTGTAGAGAGTGAATTATAGGAATGGTGGGTGTAAATCGTGTACATGTGGTGTTGTTGTGTTGGTATGCGTGTAGAAGGGGGGATTGGGTGCGTAATAGTGGGTGTTTGTGTGTGTTTGAGTATGTGCAGGTGGGTAGTGTGTGTCGCAGTGTGTGTGTACTGTGTTCGGGATCGGGTTTATATATATGTGAGAATCTATGGGTATATGTGTGAGTTTATGCATATATGTGTGTGTATTAAGTGGTATAATGTGTAGTTAAGGTGCTTTAGCAAGTGTAGGTACATAGCAGTGTATGTGCATGGGTTGTGTTAGACCCCGCATATTTAAATGCTTATATAAAATAAAAAATAAAAATTAGAGAGCTTGGGGACGTAATGGGTATTTTGAAATTCTTATTGTTTTAGGAATATAAGTATAAATCTAATAGGTATCTGAAAGTTACGTACAATATATATTTCATAAGAACACAAGGAAGTTCAAAAAAGTCTCCAAAGAATCCCTAGGAAGTGCCATATTGAGATTTTGGAATTTCTTTGAGGTAAGAATTTAATTTGATTATTGAATCGAGATTCGTAGTAAGAATCTTACGAATCTTCTTTGTTTTAGAACTTAATTGAGATCTTTGGGTATATTAAATTTTAGGGCTTTTGATACAATTGGATTGAGAAGATCAATATTTTGGGTTTAATTGTGCAATTCGAGGTAAGGGTTTACTTTTAAAATCTAAATCAGCGTTGGACCGATCGTTCATGTAATGGTTTAATTCTTAAACCTAGTTGTTTGAATTTTCGTGCCATCACTGTGGGCTAATTTCTTACAGATTAATTCTTTTGCTATCTCGATTTTTGTGCCACCATTGTTACAGTTTCGCGTCAAAATTCCTTGATGTTTCTTGTTGTCTCGACATTCGTGCCAGCACAAATTTTGTTTCTATAATGTTTCAATTCTCTTTCCGTAATGCTTTAATGGGTACTTGATCTAGAATGATGCAATCATTGTTTCTCATGAATTTTGCCTTGCTGTACTTGTCTTACTCAATGGAAAAATTACTTCAGAATGTATACTGAGTTTGGGATTCGTGTGGCTTGTCCTTGTGGCCAGCAACATGCCAAAAATTCTCATAATTATGGTTTCATGTGCACTTTTAGGTGGTACTTCTTCATTGCTCAGGTTGCATTTTTTTTTTTAGCGGATTAATTTTCATTGAGTCGATTATTTTGTCCTCTTCGATTTGAGCCTAATATTGAATGAGTTCTAAAATTGTTAAAAATATCGTTTGAGAAGCTTGTTAATATATGTTTATGGTTATACCGTAATATTTTGTGTAACTTACTGAAGACAATCATAATTTTACATTGTCTAGACAATTTCTTGGTATCACGATAAACTATTGAATTTATGTGGTGTTAATCATGTGAGCCATGTCACAAGTTTGTGACTTTTCTGTTTCTGACTTACCCGCGTGGATTGAAACGTGGGCTAGCTCAGTGGGATGAGCTAGAGATCGCGATCTTATTTTCTGAACCTGGTTCCACGTGTCAGTGATGACATGTGTGACCTTATTCTAAATGGCTCCCTAGTGTCTGTCTTTGTACAAGGATATATTTTTGACATTTTGAAATTCTGTCTTTGTACGAAAATATATTTTGGCACTTTAAAATTCTGTCTCGTATCTGTTCCGTTAAAGTTTTGTACCTTCGAAATTTCGTTCTTCAGATATTTTTTTTTGTATCCCTTTTGGTTGGTCCGTTGAGCGACCTTACTGGGCATTTGACTCACTTCCTTATTGCTTTTTTTCTCTCTGGTGATCAGTAAAAAGGGGATTGGATTGCAGGGCTAGCTATGCGATTGAGAGCTAGCAATTTTATATCAGGGTCAGTATTAGTAGTTTAGTTTGGTTATTTTTAGAAAGTACAATAGGAGGACCTATGTGGATTTGGATGATTAATTTAGAACTCCGTGTAGGAGTAATTTGGGGACTTAATTACTGTTTTAGGTCTATTTGGAACGTAATTATGTGACTTGGAGATATTTTTTTTATTTTAATTTTTAGATGCTCTGACTAACCAGTTTGGGAGACTTATGAATATTTTGGGATTTTCTGTCTTTATTGATTTGAATTTAACGCTTCAAAAATTCGGGGCGTTACAGGTTGTGTGTGTATAAATAGGCCTCGGCTGAAGGAAGAAGAAGACACATGTGTATTTCCAAGGTGTTATAATGTGCGCGCGCGCGCGCGCGTGTGTGTTAATCTCAACGGTGACTGTTTTTGTCACTAAAAGCAGGGAGTTATTTAGGCAGTTCTTCCACGAATTTTTACAAATAGTTGGAGTTAAAATCTCACAAAGTCCAAAACACTAACCCCTATTTTTTTTTAATAAGATGTATGCTCTTGAATATTTTTGGAATTTTCGGTATCCTTGAAGGATGCTAAATTACGATATCGATTAGGAAAAAATTCTTGATTTATTTAACATAGTAAACCAAGTTATTTTAAGCTGAAAATTTTATGAAAACCTTATTTTACTGATATGTTCCATTATCTAAAATTTCGTGCCATTCCGAGACTGATAGTTATTTTTAGCGAAATTGACTTTTGAGCGCTCGGTCTAGGCAATTGTTTGGGATTTTCCGGCAAAAATTTCCTAAAACGCTTTTTAGCCCAAAAATGGCTTTAGGATATTTAAAATAATTTTGATATGTTTTTGAGATTTTTTCGGTGCCGGAAAACCAGGGGGTATTTTGGTAATTTTTCACCCCCGGTGTATTTTGGTAATTTACCTATAAAAGATATTTTTGGGTAAATTCATATACGATTAGGTTATTTTAACAAGTCTACGTACAGAAAGACAATTTTGGTGATTTAAGTGTGGGGTGTTTTTGGTAATTTTGCACATAAGGGGCATTTTGATAATTTTATATACCCGGTGAGGAGGCCATTCGAGAAGTACGCGTGAGTCAGTACGCGTGAATTCATAATATCGTAGCATATACCAGTAAAATCAAGCAAGACAACATATCGTATCCATGTATTCTGATAATTGGATTGTTTCGTTTAGGTTAAAGAAACAGACTTTCCGGTTAGACTAAGTTAGCTTCGGATTCAGGTAAGGGTTTCTATTTGAACCCTGGGTAAGCACTTTCGTCCAAACCGTTATTTCGATCACTCGTACTTGTAAGTATTCTTTCAATTTACTTATGGCTAATGTCGAACACTGAATTACGTATTGATATCAACATGTTATTGCCAAGAAACCCCAACATTGAACCTGAATCGATTATTTGAAAATCTTATAGATGCTCGCTTTTTATTGCATGCTGGGAAAATTTGATAATTATTGTATTCTTTTTTCTGGATTCTTGTATCTAAATTCAATAATTGTTCGTATTCATGCTTAATCGTTATTGAAACCCAAATTGATTTCGGTTATTTGAGTTCATGTTAATGCTTATTGTTATTATTGTTTTTGTGTTGACCTGGGGGTCAGTACTGAGGTGGGCATTATAAGGCTGGTTTGAATCCTACGTGGATCGCAGGCTAGTACCTAAATGGACTAGTATCGTACATTTGCATGTGTACATATGTGCATTGCCTGAATGACATTGCTTCTGCCCACGATCAACATCTCTGATTTGTTTACATTATATCTTACAATATTGTTTGAGAATGATTTTCAAATAAGTGTCTTGTTATCTGATTGAAGGGAATCGAATGAAACTCCTTCCCAGATTGTGATCAAACTCTTTGTGGTCGTCTGAAACCCTTCCCCTATTAGAAAATTGTCGTCGGTTCTCAAATATTTTAAACTCCTTCAGCGATGATGCAAATCTTCACATCAACGTCACTAAGTCAAAAATTCTGTTTTCCTCAAATACGCCTCGTGATATCCGGCTATTTTTCAAAGTTACTACCAACATCCCTTCTACCGACAAGTTTGACGCTTATTTAGGGGTCCACTTCACTCACGTACGAGTGCACATAGAGCAGTTCTCTCACATTCTGGACAAAATTCGTCATAAACTTGTTGCCTGGAAAACAAATTTCCTCTCTTTCGCGGGGCGGACTACCCTTGTAAAAACAGTCCTCAATTCCATTCCAATCTACACGATGGAAGCTTACATGCTCCCCAGCTATTACCAACCAAATAGACGGCTTAAGTAGAAACTTTCTTTGGGGCCAATCCGAAAATGATCATAAATGGCATGATATATTTTGGAGCACTGTCACGCTCCCCAAAGAGAAAGAGGGGCAAGGAATTAGACAAACTTCCAATATGAACCTCGCTATGTTTATGAATTTTTTGGCGCTTGTGGACAAATAGGGACATTCTCTGAGCAAAAGTGTTCCAGAACAATTACTTCCCTCGTGACTCCATATGGACTGCGAAAAGAAAAAAGACGAGATCAAAATTTGGAATCAACTTATCCTTACCAGAGATCGACATGCAGACTTTCTTTGCTGGAAGGTGGGAAATGGGGCAAATATCTCCTTCTGGTATGATAGATGGTTACCATCTGGTACCCTTAGAAATCAGATTATCGGCCCTCTCCAACGCGATGCTCATTCATTGAAAATCTGAGATGTCATCCATGACAACGCTTGGGACCAGCAACGGCTTCACTCCCAAGTCCCTGCACATATTATAAACCATGTCCTTGACATACCACTCCCTACTCAGCACGACGCGATTGACACCCTAGTCTGGTAGCTCTACAAATGAGAGTGTATAGTTACTTCTGCACACAACTCTATGTCTACACCTCAAACCTTCACTCCCACGGATTGGTCCTGGATCTGGCACCTTCCACTACAAGAAATATGGGTTTTAGCAACCGCGTTTTGCGACCGCCAAGATACGCAGTCGCTAAACATTATTTTAGCGACTGCTTTAGCGACCGCTGCTAAATGCGGTCGCTAAATATCCACATATTGTAAAAAGTCAACAAAAACTTGGTTTAGGGACCGAAGTTTGCGACTGCCTTTGCAGTCGCTGAATTAGCGACCGAGTTTGCGACCTCTTGGGCCGTCGCTAATTGTTTAGTCAAAATATCTCCTTTGACTTTGCCCTAATTTTGCCTCTATCCCCGAATTTCTCCTCTTTCCCCCCTTTCCAGCGACAAAGCAGAAGAGGCAAAGCAACAAACCACAGCGCCCACCGCCGGCAAAGTAGAGTCGCCGCTGCTGACCGGTAAGCATCTTCCCCGTTCTCTTCTTCGATATATGTTTCTCTTATCCTTCCATCTCTGTCTCTCTTTCACTTTTTCGGTCTCCGTTTCCTTATTTTTTTCTCCGGAGAGTGATTAATTCCTAGATATTTGATTTTCTGAATCTTCTAGACCTAGGTTTTAGTAATTCAACCTTTGTAATTTTCTTTAATGCCCAGATGGGTTGATTTGCTGTGTCATTTATTCCTTTAATGCCGTACGTGTTAAAGAATGGGGGAAGACATGAAATTAAATTGGGGGATGGGGTTTTGGTTGGTTTACCAGTAAAGGGATGGGGTACAGCTGATGAATGATGGAGCGAATGGTAATGGGTAAAAGGAGGGCAGTGTCCATGAAAGCATCTGTGTATACAGTAGTAAAGTGGCTCTGAAACTCCCATGTGGAGTATTAATATGGCAATGAAGCCTCTTGTGTCCCACGCTGGAAGATTTGTGATGCTTGGGAACACGTAGAAGGCCAAGCTCTTGTTTCTAGGCTTTGTTGCTTTCTGTTTTGGTTCCCAGCTCTTGTTATCTCGTTGGGTTAGGTCGTGAATGTCTTGCTTTTGCTTCATGTCGTGGGTGGGGGTAGAAGTCCTTTTAGGCTATATAGTTTATTGCTGTTTTTTTTCCTTTTCTTATAATTAAGCTGTACAAATATATTCCGATAAATGATTTTTGCAATCACAACAGTTTGTTCATTGTGCCAAAACCGAGTGAATGTATTAGTCCCAGATAGATCCATGTAGATGTCAGTTGAGGTGCCCCTCACACATGTATATTATAGTAGGATTTAAGGACTGAATCCGCCTCGCACACACATACATGACTGGTTGTGGCATGGTCACCAGTGGAGTATGACTGGTCAATAGTAATGTTAGTTACCTGACAGCATAAATATTTGTTACATTCTTTTGTACTTTATATGGTGGGGCAGTAATTTCAGTGGTGGAAGAGTAAATTAATTCCCCAATGGGTGACAAGATCACTATAAGAAATTTGGTCACTATTGTATGTAGGAGAAGTAATGTTATAACATCAAATTCTGTTACTTGAGAAATTGCAAAATGAACATGAGCTTAGTGCTGATGCATAGCTGAAAGTTAGGTGAACCTTTAAGACTGAGGTCTAAGTATAACAAAGTGTAAGCACATGAAAAACATAATGCACCTTTGGTTCTTTTTCTAGAGGATTTTGATGCGAGAGTACCGGTTTTTACCCTTGTAAAAGATGTATATAAATCCACATCAGATTCCAGTAGCTTTCAAGGTAGATTTAGACGGGAGTACTACTGTATTATATTAGACGGGAGTCATTGGCAATTTATGGTAATAAGAATTGTTTCAAAATTAAGTACTACTGTATTATATTAGACGGGAGTCATTGGCAAAAATATGTTATGTGTTGATTGTTATCAGAACAAGACTATCGCACACGCTTCTTAAGTTTTTGTACGGTGTGAATCGAGCCTTTGTCAATCCATACTCGTCAAAGTCCAAAGCTACAAAGCCTTGACTTGGCATTGTGCTTGATAGATTATGCATTTAGTCTCACAGCCTCTACAGTGGCAGACTTTCTTTATATGATTAAACAACGTACATGCATCCATGCTCAGAAAGATAATTTGCAAATTTTTTGTTTTGTGTTCTTTTGAAGCTATAGTTTGCCCAAGGAAAGGAACTTAGGGTTCGTTATCTATTATATGATTGGTTAAATAACAATTTTATTGGTTAAATAACAATTTAATTAAATCGAGTTAGGTACATTATTGTTGGTGTCACTTCAACAGGCTAAAGGAGTGAAATAACACACGTGTCTGTTTATTTTGCTTTTGGGAATACTGAGAGTTTAATTCTCTTTTCTTCTTCAATTTGGAGTATTGATAGCTTAAAGTCTGTTCTTTTGGACCTAAGTGTGCACTTACTGGGAAGAGAATCCAAGGGGTATGTATTTCTACTACTTACTTTTGATTTTAATGGTTTTAATGTGGCGGGCAGAGAACGTTGTTTTAATTTATTAGGTAAGCATGCAATATGCGTAAAGCATGCAGTCTATATCTTATGTTTTGCGTTGTAGTTTCTTTGTTCTTATGGATATGTTGGATGAATGCTATGTTTTGCTTTACATTTTGTTAGTTGTCTTTAGAATGTCTCGTAATTTCAAGACAACACAGTATTTCAGATGGTTGTTACTTGTGCATGTTGGATTAGCTGTCTTAGGATTTTAAAAAGCATACTTGTTCGTTTGACAATTTTTAAAAGCATACTTGTTCATTTGAGAATTGAGATTGTTGAAGGAGGATGGGACCTAATTGGATTGAAATATTGGATACGTGCATTTTGAACAGCTTTTTTCCCATTTGAGCATTGATTATTTGATTTTTAATTTTAGGTTGTTAATTATGCATTGAGCATTTGAGAATTGAGATCGTTGATGGAGGATGGGACCCAATTGGATTGAGGCAATCAGATACGTGATTTAGTTGAATTGTGGGTTAAAATTAGGTTAACGCGCTTATGAAACATGACATGGTGGGTTGAAATTAGGTTAATTAGGTTCATCTTCCATAGGATAATTAGGTTAATAAGAATCATCTTCCTGGGGTGAAATTCTGGTTCCGCCACCGATTAGCCCTAATCAACACTCGTTAATTCTGATTAGTGCTAATCAACACTGATTAGTGCTAATCAACACTGATTAGTGCTAATCAACACTGATTAGTGCTAATCAACACTGATTAGTGCTAATCAACACTGATTAACACTTATCAACACTGATTAGGCTAATCAGTCCTCATTATCACTAATTAACCCTGATTAACACTGAGTAACAGTCCGGATACGTGTCCGACACCTCTCTGCGGTGTCCCGGTCAGTGTCGGTATCAGACGCAGTGTCCGTGCTACCTTGATTAGCAGTAATCAACACTGATTAGGCTACTGATTAGCCCTAATTACCCCTAATTAACACTAATCAACACTAATTAGTGGTAAACAGGCGTAATTATCCCTGATTAACAATAATTAGCATTTATTAGCACTATTCGGCCCTAATTAGCCGTAATTAATACTAAATAGCCCTAATTAGCGCTAATCAACCCTGATTAGCCCTAAATAACATTGACGGACACTAAATAGCCTAATTAGTACTAATCAAACCTGATTAGCCTTAATTACACGTAATTAGCACTAATCAGCCCTAATTAGCACTAAATAGCCCTAATTTACACTAAGCAGTGCTGATTATCCCTAATTAATAATGATTGACACTGATTAGCCCTAATTAGCACCTACGCAGCACCGACACTTTATATGAGTCTACGTATCGTGTCCGACAACTACCGACACCGCGACACCTCACCAGCACCTTCGGACATGTGTCGGACACCTCTCTGTTATGTCCCAGTCGATGTCGGTGTCGGACCCAGTGTTCGTGTCTGTGCTACCTAGATTAGCACTAATCGACATTGATTATGCTAATCTGCCCTAATTAGCCCTAATTATTCCTGATTATGGCTAATTGACAATAATTACGCTAATTAGCCCTACTTAACACTGATTACCCCTAATTACCCCTAATTAGCACTAGTCAACACTAATTAGGCTAATCAGCCCTAATTAACAATGATTAGCAATTATTAGCAATAATCAACCCTAATTAGCCCTAAGTAACACTGACGGACACTAAATAGCCCGAATTAGCAGTAATCAGCTCTAATTAACACTAATAGTCCTAATTATGAGTAATCTGCAATGATTAGCCCTAATAACACTAATGGACACTAAATAACACTAATTAGCACTAATCATCCCTACTTAACACTAATTAACACTGATGGATACTAAAAAACCCTAATTAGGCATAATTAGCACTACTTATCCCTAATTAGCACTAAATAGCCTTAATTTGCACTAATTAGCGCTGCTTATCCCTAATTAGCACCGAAGCAGCACCGACACCGCGACACCTCACCAGCACCTTCGAACATGTGTCGGACACCTCTCTGTTATGTCCCAGTCGATGTCGGTGTCGGACCCAGTGTCCGTGTCTGTGCTACCTAGATTAGCACTAATCAACATTGATTATGCTAATCTGCCCTAATTAGCCCTAATTATTCCTGATTATGGCTAATTGACAATAATTACGCTAATTAGCCCTACTTAACACTGATTACCCCTAATTACCCCTAATTAGCACTAGTCAACACTAATTAGGCTAATCAGCCCTAATTAACAATGATTAGCAATTATTAGCAATAATCAACCCTAATTAGCCCTAAGTAACACTGACGGACACTAAATAGTCCTAATTAGCAGTAATCAGCTCTAATTAACACTAATAGTCCTAATTATGAGTAATCTGCAATGATTAGCCCTAATAACACTAATGGACACTAAATAACCCTAATTAGCACTAATCATCCCTACTTAACACTAATTAACACTGATGGATACTAAAAAACCCTAATTAGGCATAATTAGCACTACTCATCCCTAATTAGCACTAAATAGCCTTAATTTGCACTAATCAATAGTGTCCGTGTCCGTGCTACCTAGATTAGCACTAATCAACACTACTTAGCTCTAATATGCCCTAAATAGCCCTAATTTCCACTAATTAGCCCTAATTAATACTACTTAGCTCTAATATGCCCCGACACCCCGACACCTCACAGGCCCCTCCAAACACGTGTCTGACACGGAGCTTTGTTAGCCCTACTTAGCACTAATCATCCCTAATTATCCCTACTTAACCCTGATTAACACTCACTTGTAAGTGACTACTCAACATATTTTTTTCAAATTGAAGGTTAATTTTGAACTCGACTTGTATAGGTTTAACAGGCAGTGAGAGATATATATCATGTCAGTGGATAGAAGTTGGATGCGAAGGAGGATTGCTCCAAGTGGGATTGGGGTATCAGAAGAGTTTAGACAGGGAGTGAACGAGTTTATTCTATTTGCTTTGAATCAACGGGAGTTTGTGGATGACGGCACGATTAAATGTCCGTGCAATGATTGTCAACTGTTAAGTTGGAAAACCCCCGACGACGTAAGTTTTGATCTGTTCCGTAGAGGTTTTATGAGTAACTATACGAATTGGACTCAGCACGGGGAGCCAATCTGAGGGTGCCCACTAAGGTCACCGCTGAGTTCAGACAGTACAGTCCTAGAGATCCGGGATTTTCCCAGTATCAACATATGGTAATGGAAGCTGGGCCTAGTGGGATTAATTGGGATAACTATTTTAACGATGGTAACCCTAATGTGGAAGAAGAGCCAAACCCGAGCGCACAGAAATTTTATAAATTGTTACAAGACTCTGAGGAGCCACTATGGAATGGAAGTACAAAGCACACCAAGTTATCTGCTGTGACAAGGATGCTACACTTAAAGTCTGAGCATGGTCTAAGTGATAGGGGTTTTGATGCTTTTTTGAAGCTTAGTAAAAAAATGTTGCCAGAGGATGAGAAGTTGCCTGACACGTACTATAGTGCTAAGAAAATGATGATGAAACTTGGTTTGGGGTACCAGAAGATAGATGCTTGCAATAATGATTGTGTCTTATTTTGGAAGGAGAACAATGACTTGAGCGAGTGTCCGGTTTGTAGCCACGCAAGATATAAACAAACCAGTGGGAATAAAAGAAAGATAGCATGGAAGATATTGCGGTACTTCCCGCTGACACCAAGGCTTCAAAGGTTGTACTACTCTTCTAAAACGGCAGAGCACATGAGATGGCATAGCCAATTCCGCAGCAAAGTTCCCGATTTATTAAGACACCCTGCCGATGAAGAGGCATGGAAGGAATTTGATTATCGACACCCATCTTTTGCTGAAGAAGTTCGAAATGTGCGACTTGGGCTCGCTACCGATGGGTTTAATCCTTTTGGGCACTCTAGTACACCCTACTCTACGTGGCCTGTGATCATTGTCCCGTATAACCTTCCTCCGGACATATGTATGAAGAAACAATTCATGTTTTTATCATTATTCATTCCTGGACCTACGAGCCCGGGTAGAAATATAGATGTGTACTTGCGGCCGTTGATCGATGAATTAAAAAATCTGTGGGAAGTTGGAGCCCCAGCATTTGATGCATCTCTTAAACAGAACTTCAACTTGAGGGCAGCAGTCATGTGGACTATCAATGACTTCCCTGCATACGGTATGTTGTGTGGGTGGAGTACACACGGTAGGTTGGCATGTCCTTATTGTATGGAAGTGAGTAAGGCTTTCACCTTAAAGCACGGGGGAAGCCTTCCTTTTGGGGGTGTCACAGACAATTCTTACCACCTAATCATCCATTTCGAAGGCAAAAAGATAAGTTTGATAAAACTGTGGAGCGTCGCCTAGAAACACGTGACAGATTGTTTGGCGAGGAAGTGTATATGTGCGTAAAGGACCTTGACATGGATGCGGTACCATTTGGAAAGTGTGGTGCTAGTCTAAAACTTCATGGCTTTGGAAAAAAACACAACTGGAAGAAAATGTGCATCTTTTGGGAGCTGCTTTATTGGCCGACCCTCCTTCTGCGCAACAATCTCGATGTTATGCACATTGAGAAAAATGTTTTTGAAAATGTGTTTAATACAGTCATGAATGTCAAGGGCAAATCAAATGATCACTTAAAAGCACACAGAGATATGCAGGTGATGGGTATACGGCGTGAATTGCATCCACAAATGGTTAATGGTAAGCTGGTTTTGCCGAAAGCAGTATATACATTGGATAAAAAGCAGATACAACAGGTGTGCGAGTGGGTTAAACTGTTGAAGCTGCTAGATGGCTATGCATCTAATATATCACGCTGTTGCAACCTTGCAGATTGTAGGTTTTATGGTCTAAAGAGTCACGATTGTCATGTATTCATGGAAATATTTATACCAATTGTCTTTCGTGACCTCTTGCCGAAACCAGTAAATGAAGCATTGACTGAACTTAGTCATTTCTTTAGGGATTTGTGCTCAAAGGTGCTCCGAGAGAGTGATGTTAAGATTCTTGAGAAAAACATTGTTGAGACAGTGTGCAAGTTAGAGAAAATCTTTCCCCCGTCCTTCTTTGACTCGATGGAGCATTTGACCATTCACTTAGCATATGAGGCTAGAGTGGGCGGGCCTGTGCAGTATCGTTGGATGTATCCATTTGAGAGGTGATGTCACCCATCCATCTTTAAATTGTATTTCATACTTGCACACATGCGTTGATTACTGAAATCAATCCTTATTTCTTACATAGGTATATGTTTGACCTTAAGAAAAAGGTGCGAAACAAAGCCCAGGTTGAAGGTTCAATTGCAGAGGCTTACATCCTTGAGGAGCTTACCAACTTCTGTTCCCTTTACTTTGAGACTGATGTTGATACAAAGATGAATCGACTTGGTCGCAATGATAATAGTGTCGACACAGAATTCGATGAGCATCTTTCCATATTCAAGCATCTTGGTCGTGCACTTGGAGCAAGTAACGGTCGATATCTATCCGAGGAGGAGTATATTGCCGTAACATTGTAGGCTCTCATGAATTGCACTGAAGTTGCACCATTCATAGTGTAAGTAGTTGCGTAGATACCTTCATTCTCATAGTATTTACTAACATAATATAACGACGATGCCATATAACATGCAGTGAATAAGATGAGGAAGCGTTATTAGCAAACCCTGGGATATCAGATGGACAACTTGAAAAATTGCGAAACAACGCGTTCCCTGAGTGGTTCCGACAGGGCGTAAGTTCTAAAACCTACAGTTCATTTCTAATATAGACCGCATGTAATAAGCTAATACTCTATGCAAATTGTTTGTTGTTGTAGACCGTCCATGATGGAGTTGATGTCTGTCTCAAGTTGCTTGCTGCTGGCCCAAGTAGACTAGTGTCATGTCATAAAGGGTACATTGTCAACGGATTTAGGTTTAACACGATGGAAGTTGACCTTACTAAACAAACCCAAAACAATGGAGTTTTGATTAAAGGTGACTGTTATAATGATAACGAACGTGATTTTTATGGGCAGTTGGAGGAGGTTGTTGAACTAGACTATTATGGCAGCGGTAATCGACTGGTAATGTTCAGGTGCAAATGGTTTGACATTACAGTTGGTATTCGAGTTAGTCGACATGGGATTGTAGACGTTAATATGAGGTCAAGGCTCGGATCCTACGAACCATTTGTATTTGCAGCTCAGGTAACGTAGGTCTTCTATGCAAAGGGTGTGACAAGGAAGGATCCAAATTGGCATACTGTTATCAAGACCAAAAGAGGCTTTGTTGATGATGATGTGTTCGTTGAGATGTACCAAGAGGATGATGCTCCCACAGTGATACCGCTTCAGGACAATAACGATGTTATCGATGAGCCTCTTTGCGATTTAGGCCATGCTGGAGAAGAGGTCGATGCCGAAGCCATCCGTGATGATGATGGTGATGACGATGACGACGACGACGATACTGAGGAAGACGTTGATGACGAAGAAGAAGACGATGAAGATCAAGGGGACGAAGATGACGACGAGGAGGAAGACGTTATGTTGTCTATTGGTGATAGTGATTGACTGTGTAGAGTAAAAAATATGAGGTCAATGTACTTTTAGACATGCCTGTTTATTATTTACATTGAATTGGTTATTAATTGATGGTGGTTGACTATTTAATTTGGGTTGTCTTTTATAGTCGGCAGTGCCACATTGTTAGCATACTAAGTTTTGCACTTAAGTTGTTTATTATTCGGGCGAACTACATTGTAGATATGCCGAGATCCAGTGCACCCCGAGGTCGTGGAGGTGGCCGTCACGAAGCTGATTCGGCACAGTCAGCCCCCCTCCCTAGGATTGGTGATGCGACTACTACTGAGCAGCCGTCATCGTCATCAGTTGCTTCAGGCCATGGTGAGACGATATTAGTTTTGTGTCGGATTGAAAGCAATTACTTGCAATATATATAAATATAATGATTTTTTTTTTCATCATCTGCAGTGTCTAGTTCATCTGTACCGCGAGGTATCACCCGTGGAATACCTCTTCCAGCCACATCGGAGCAGAGGATTACTGCTCATGTCCGAAACAATTAGTATGTATTTAATTTTCAAATCTCAATTCTATTGTAATATGCACTTATATTGGGATTGATGTATCTCTCTGTGATTTCTTGTAATTAGTTTTGTTGAGGATTGTATTAGGACCAAGATCGGTCCTATTATCAAGACTCACCTCCCACAGCCTTATGCGACGTGGGGGATGTGGACGGAATCAGACAAAGAGCTTGTTTGGGGGAAGTTTTTGGTAAGGAGCGCATAATTTTTTATATGCTTTACTTTTGCGGTTTTAGAAGTACATTATCGCTGAATTTTTCTTGCTAATTGTGTTTTTTAATTGTGTTGAATTATGTTCAGGACTATTTCACATTTGAGTCGGACAGTGAGCGAGAACTCGGGAGGCAGGCGTCGGAGTGGCATTGTGCCGAGAACTATAAGAAATGGATGCTGAATGCGAGAAGGTGGGCGCTAGCTTGGGCGGGTACGACATATATATCTATGACCAGGGACCACAATCCCGAGTACTTCTCCAGAACCATGTGGGGGGAGCTGGTGTCGCATTGGAGTACTCCAGACTGGGCGAAGCTGAGTGAGCGAGGCACGGAGATGACTCAAAGCGAGAAGAAGATGAAGCACAGTGCTGGTTCCCGTCCATTTGCCTTGCACGAGCTGAGGTTGACAGAGGAGGACCCTGACAGGAGGCCCCCTACGAAGCTCCGCCATTTTCAGCGCACACACCAGAATAGTGATGGGAAGTGGGTGTCTGAGAGCGCCGAGCAGTTTGCGGTGAGCACGTAACGAAGCAATACTTTTGTATTCCTATTGCATTTTGTGCGATTGTGGCCAATAGAATTTCTCTAACATTGTTGTTGTTTTCTTATACAGAGTTTATTTAGAGAGAGAGTTCAGGCCAACTCCCAGCCAGATAGTGGCCAGACGGTGGACGATATGTCGTTGTAGTCAGACGCGACTGGGGGTCCTAGGAAGGACCGTATACTCGGCCACCCTCGTCAGTCCGCTCGAGCGTTGTTAGCAGACAAACCATCATCGTCAGGCGAGACGAGTTGTACCGCTCCTCGGGCAGACGCGACGACTATGGCTGCGACGTTGGCAGAGTGCTTCAATACAATGTTTGATGCGCGCATGCGGATGATGCTCGGTGACAGTTATGTAATTATAAAGGACCCCAAACTACATGTAATACAAATTTTCTCAATATCCTGCTGTATTTTGTGCTCTATATATGATCTTGATTAGATATATGATGTTGAATCATTTGTATGGCTTTGTGCAGGGCAATACCGATGATCTCAGTGCCGATGACCCCCGGGGCGATGAAGATGTTGTTGGATCAAACGTGCCTTCATCATCGAGGAATGAAGAAGATGATGACGGGGCTGGTTGTTCTACCGACGAGTGATTTAGATAGGGGTTTGGTTAGGTTCATCTGCCATGAATGTTATTTTCTTGTTTTGAATTGATCATAGGTACTTAACTGTATGAATTCTATTATTTTAATGCATATGTTAACGTATATCTATACTTTGATGAATGCGAGTAGCTGTTTGAATGAATGCGGGACATGGGGTAAAACGGTTTTGAATGAATGCGTTGAAAGCTTTCAACGCATTCATTCAAAAGTGTAGCTTTCAACGCATTCATTCAAAAGCGTTTCAACAGAGGTTAAATCGGTTTTTGGATCGATTGGATTGGATTGGAATTGATATTAGTTTTGCGACAGATTTTGGACAGGTTATTTGACCTGAACTTTTTTTTTTGCAAAGTCAGGTTTTGCGACCGCAATATACGGTCGCTAAATTTTTTTAATTATGTTTTTAAAAAAATAATAAAAAATTAAAAACAATTAAATTATTTAGCGACCGCCGGTCGTGGTCGCTAATTCGGTCGCTAAATATATAAATATAATTTAATAAAAAATAATTAAAAAACATAATTGTTAAATTAATAAATATTTAGCGACCGCTAAGGGCGGTCGCTAAAAATAGTCAACGCTGTCGCTAAATTTAGCGACCGAAATTAAAATGCGGTCGCTAAAATTTAGCGACCTGGGCTAAAGCGACTGCGTTAGCGACCGCCCTTACGCGGTCGCTAAAACCCTTTAGCGACCGCGTAAGGGTCTTTAGCGACCGCCAGGCGCGGTCGCTAAAGACCCTTTTCTTGTAGTGTTCAACTTCCTCTTCGGATTCAAACTCTCTTTTGGAAGTGTACCTTTTTTGGCCTCCCTGCCAGATTAAAGCTTCGGTGGCTCCCAAATAACCTTTGCACCCATAATTGTGGACATATCGAGACCCTAGACCATGCGCTGCGAAATTGTCCTCATGTTCAAAGGATCTGGAAAACTATCACACCTAGCCGGGTTTACTCCCGTTGCCAAAATTTCACTCTAAAAAATGGTGTCAGTCACTCTTAACTGCTCCCACCACCTTAGCATCCTCATCTTATCCCTTGGCCAATGCTATTCGGTTTCCACCTTTCCACAATCTGGCACCATCGAAACAAGCTTGCTATCCTTAAGACCCCTTTTCCTTCTCATGTGAATATCATTCGAGAGGCCACTTCGGCTGCAAGAGACTACTGTTTCTTCTTAAACCGCCCAAGCACAACTACCCCACGCTCCTCTCTTTGATACATTGAATGGATTCCTCCCCCCTAGAAGGATGGATTAAAATTCACACTGGCGGAAGCGCCAACAAATGCTCGGGCAAAGCATGAGGGGTGGCAATTCTTCGTGACAATCATAGTAGGTAGATCTCGGGATGCTCCAAAAAATTCCACTCACCCGATATCCACACTACTGAGTGGTGGGCGATTCGTGATGGGCTGCTACTGACTTGAAAGTTAAATCATAGGAAAATCTTGCTCGAGACCGATGATCAACATATAGTTTACTACTTACAAAATGAAATCCCCCAGCCCCTTTATTTGACCTCTTATTACTGATTGCAGGGCACCACTAAAGCGTGCTTGGCAGGTTCATGTGTCCCATATCTATAGGAAAACAAATTTTTTTACTTACCGGTCATTTCAGCACGAGCCGATCTCTTTGCACTACATTGTGTAAAATGATGTTTGTGGAGAGCCACCTTACGCTATGTGACTCAAACTTGTGTGACTTAAATAAAATTCCTCCTATTTTTTTTTTTTTTACTTTACTAGAAAAGCATGTTAATTTGGCGAAACTAATTCTGTAGGAAATGGTTGGACACGATGCACGCAGAGGAAATCAAAGACTGGTTCTCAAAGCTACACCTCTTTATGATGACAAGACAACTGTTGCTAAGGTGGCCTGAGAAAGTGACATCAAACCTATTATTATATATAAAAAAGCTATACACGTGGACCCTCTACAATAATTGCAAAAGTTTAGAAAACCAAGTTCCTCCAAAATTTTCCTCCGGGACATTAGGGTCACTTTCTGCAAGTGATGGCATTTGTAGGAGTAAATCTATATAAACTTGCATATTTTGCATATTTGAGAGGGTTGGGATGCAAAATATTGTGTAGTCCGGTACAAGTAGTCTTCGCTGCATGAAACCATTTGATGTATTTTAAAATAAATCTTTCTCTTATTTCATTAATTTTTCTTGGTTCGACGATTTTAAATAATAAGAATTAATAATTCGAGATAATATAATATATATACTCATCATAAGCGAGTTACTACCATTACATGTTTTATGGGTAGTGACAAAAGGCACACAACGATAGCATTGACTATAGCGTGGAGTTAATTAGGATAAGAACATAACGCGGTCAAGATTCATCACATAAATAGAATTCAATTGCTCTTCACACTTCACGCTTCACAAGTAGAGTAATAGCCTACAAGAAAAGCGTACGTTTTAAAATAAATAGAGTGTCACTAAATAACGGTTTTAACAATAAATGTAAAGCGTTACCAGCAAATGCACTATAATGTGAAAATGATAAAGTGCCGCGTGAGGCTTCTGTTTGCTTCCAAGCAATGCCATTATCTGTAAAGCTTCCGAGTTGGGTAAGAGACGTAAAGAAGTTTACCCAAGCTGATTGAGATATGTCGTCAATACGTAGGGTTGCTCAATTACTCACCTGGGACCTGAAAACAAATCATTTCAGCCAAGTTATCTCTGTTGTTAACTTTCCCTTCAGCTCCATGCTCTAAACAAACTGTATCTTCCTTATCTCTCCCTGCTTGTATGTCAACCGTACTCCACCTCAAAGGAACACCAGCAGGCAACCCACGAGTAAAGTTTCCGAGACCACTATAATACATCCCCATAGTTGATCTCCAAAGTTGCCAAGGGAGAGAATTCAAGGGAAGGAGGGGAGATGAGTAACTGGTCGGATCTGCAGCCGGACCTGCTCCGCCTGACTGCAAGACGCCTCGCATCGACCCTTGATCGCGCCCGCTTTACTGCCGTGTGCAAGGACTGGTCATCCCTCGCTGCTTCTGAGCCCAACTTCGTACCTTCCCCACCACCGTGGCTTATTCTCACAGAGAAAAGCAAGAGCGCTGAGTCCAGTAGTCGTGCACTGATAGGCCTCAGCGCCTCCGCATTTGGACAGCCCGAGGAGGTCACTCTTGAGCTCTGCTGCGCAGAAGCTCGCTCGAGCCGTTGCATCGGATCCGCAGGGTCATGGCTTATCACGGCAGACGATGACAATACCAGGAGTGTTATGCACCTTACAAATCCCTTTTCACTGCAGCACTTCGAGTTGCCGCGACTATGGCCGTTGAGGAAAATGGTGGTGTCGCATTCCACGTCGAGCAAGCAGGACTTGATCGCCATGGCTACCCGTCGTGATAACAACGTGTTGTATTTCGCCAGCCAGAGTTCTAAATCATGGACGGGCCTCTTTAAGTTAACACAACGTTGCCTCGACATCGCCTCCTGTAACGGGGAATTCTATGTTCTGGACAATACCGGAGTTGTTCTCCGGTGTGATATGTCAAGTACCACTTACAAGCCCGTGATTATGCCGGTGTCGGATCTCTTAGAGGCACTGTACACTCGCCGTAGCAGGTACTTAGTGGAATGTTCGGGGGAGCTTTTGCAGGTTATAACCCGTCCTTCAGGCTTCAGGTTCGGAGACGAGAAGTTTGCAATCTTTAGGCTCGATTTCACAGCTGGAGGGTGGATTGGGGTGACAGATTTGGGAAGCTATTCCATCTTTCTTGGATTCCATACTTCAGTGGCTGTGTTAGCTTCCAAATCATCCAAATTCAGGCCAAACTGCATTTATTTCGTAGACATGGACAACAATGTTGGTGTTTATGATTTGAAGGATCGAAACATTAAGGTCTATCCTACTGGTTTCACTCCCTCTTGCTTCTCACATCCTATTTGGATCATCCCAACTTCTTTCACTAAGAATTGAAATGTTTTATTCATGGGTTGTAGCTACAGCTTCTTCAATTGTCTATCAACTTGAAAGGTTCTTAAATGTGGAAGTATTTCAATATTCCTTTTATGGGACTTGCTTATAGAACATTTCCAAGAGGTGCACATTATGTAGCTTAATTTCTAGCTCAGAGCTTGTCCGCTTATGATGAAGCTCAAGCAATGCTCTGTTAACCTTGTTATGCGTGTGGTTGAGAATGGAAAAGCTTGTTAATTAGGTAGAGATAATCCTCAATGCCTTCCTCTTTGTGTGTTTAGCTTGTTAGTGGTCAATGTAATTTGTGGGTCTAGGCTGTGTTTCCATTCAGATACAATACAAAGCATATTAGGGTCCTTTCTATTCACTGTTTCCAAGTTATTATTATGAGTATAACAGGTGTCATAATTGAGGAGAAAAGCCGCTTAGCTCGCCTTTTAGCCTGTACGACGATTACGATATTTTAGACGCTAAAATTCAAGTGAAAGCTTTAAGAGTTTTAAAAGCGTTCAAACTTCGCAATACAAGTTTCCTAACTCGTTATATATATATATTTATAATGAGGTTTGATTATTTAAAAGTAGGGACAATGTTTTTGTCTCTTATTTATTTAACCTTCCGACTGGAGAAATTGAACAGAATGCAAATTACTTTCATATGAATACATGCATCAAACTTCCATTAAAATGAACAGCTTGGATGAACATTATAAGAAAATCATTTTATAGCTTACCATGCTCCATTGAAAGAGGCTCGCAATTTCTGTTCGCTGCTCGTTATGTCTCGTGCTTCCATATCTCCCCTCTTTTCTTTTCCTTTTTCTTCTTTCTACCGCCTTCTCTCCTTTTTCTTCTTTCTTTTCTTTTCCTTTCTCTTCTTTCTACAGCTTTCTGTCCTTTTTCTAAAAGAAGAATTCTTCATCTTTTCTCTATTTGCTCTTCCATTTTGTCTTCTCCCTGTCTCTGTCGAGTTGCTCCCCCACTCCTTTGTTCTCTTCTGATGCTTCCCTTTTATAAACAACACTCACCTCATCTCCTTCATTGTCATGTTATCTTCAGATTTTTCATTTATCTCTTGGAATTTTGTTGGGTAAGATCACTTCCTTTTAACTTAAAAAATATGATAATTTCTATGAGATGGTCTTCTCTTGGAGATATTTTATGAAACTAATCACTTCCGTCTTTCGGATTTCTTCTTATTTCTAGGCCCAAACAAATTATTTGTGACCATTAAATTTTAGCTGCCAGCAGATGTGATCAAACATTGAATGGTGCATTTATTATTCATCCTTTGGGGGTGAGATGCATTGGGCAGCATCCATTCTACGTGTCCGTACGAAAGGAACTGAATTATATGGAGAGAAACAAAAATTGCATGCATAATTTAATAAAATTTCTTATATTATTTTATTGCTTTCTTTTTTTGCCTTATGTGGGCGACCATGTTTGACGATTAAACGGTGGAGTGACCTGTTTCGTCCAGAGGTGAAAGTATTCAATTGTGAAAAAGGAAAAAAAAAGTATAAAGGGCGAATGAGGACGCATAGAAGGAACTTGCATTTGACTCCCAATTATTTTGTCATCTGTCGGCCCGTTTGTTTTGTCCTGTTCATTTTATTTTCATAAAGAAAATTATCACAACAACTTTACAAGACCTTGTTTAAGATATTAGAAATACCAATTAGCTATCTTTTTAAAAGGAAAAAAACACTCTACAGTGGGACTATAGACTAGGTCGTGACAAATTATGATTACCCCACATTGGTTGTGGGATAGATTGTGCTTGACCTTATAAGATCCTACCTATGAAGTCACAAGTATCTATTGATTAGCCCTTTCGAAGGAGGCTGACGCTGTGGTAGAGTTGCGGATCAGGTCATTACACAAAGCTTTGTAAAACTCTACTCTTGTAGCTTCATTTGGTGCACACAAAGTGCTTGAATGGTATGCCAACAACATATATATCTTGGATTTTATTGGGTACTTGCATTGTAAAACTATGTCCAAACAACACTTTTAGAAAAGCCATACAATTTAAAGAGTAGGGATTTCACTCTCGCTCATCCAAACATTCTTGAATTATTACCGATTTTCTAGATTTTTTGATATCTCGTTGGCGTGTGGATTAGAGAAATTGTTTGTTGGTTGCCTCCCAGTTTTACTTCATCACTTGGTGAAGTTGATGATATCACAATTTCGAGTCATTTATGCTTTCTGCTTTGATCATAAGAAAATTACGATGAAGGATGTCTCACAAGTATAGCAACAAATGGTTCAATGTTATCATGCCATAATGGTCTGGAGTTACAATTGTAATGAATGACAAGCATCTTATTTTGCTTTGAGCTGGCAACTACTGCTAAAAACTTTTCTTACTTTGATAAATCAGAAGACTGTGCATACTCTACCTAACATCCTCTTGTGTTTCTAGATATGATATTCTTTTATACGAGTTGGGCAGCTTGGGTCTGTCTACCTTGATGTGTAATTTTTTGTTGGCTACAGAAAAAAAGAAGAGCTTATGGCAGAAGTAATCTGCTATTTCCTTTATTAAACCCACCAATTCCTTTATTAAACCCACCAAAACTTAGGATGCCTAGTTAAGCTGGAGATCTATATCATATCATATCATATAAATATATAATAGACGAAGCGTTGTGTGTTGTCGATGTGACACATAAGCTTTTTTAGGGGTTCTTTTCCATTTTAACCCCTTTCAATTATGCGACATGTCATCTTTTTTCCATTTTACGACACGTCATCATATTTGTTTTGGCGTTTCATTCCTCTTTTACCTTTATTTATTAAAGTCTCACATGCATCGTAATTATATTCTTTATTAATAAAAATTTCAGAGTTACTATTACTATAAATTTAGTTGACCTTAAGCGTTGTGCGTTGTCGATGCGACACATAAGCTTTTTTAGGGTTCTTTTCCTTTTTAACTCCTTTCAATTATGCGACACGTCATCTTTTTTTCCATTTTACGACACGTCATCATCTTTGTTTTGACGTTTCATTCCTCTTTTACCTCTACTTATTAAAGTCTCACATGCATCATTACTCTTTATAAATAAAAAATTCGGAGTTACTATTACTATAAATTTAGTTGACCTTATAAGAATAAAAAACCAATTCTACACATTCTAAAACTCTACCTAATCAATGTATCAATAAATTAGGACTTAATTTTGATTATTAACACCTCAAAAACACTTTAAATAACAAAATAAACACTCAAACGTAAAGAAAATATTAATTACACGTCACCATGTTTGTTTTGGTGTTTACCTCTACTTATTAAAGCCACACATGTATGATGTATCATGACTCTTTAGCATAACTTATTATTAAAAATTACACGTCACCATGTTTGTTATGATGTTATGTAACTCCTTTACCTCTACTTATTAAAGTCATACATGTATAATGACTCTTTAGTATAACTTATTATTAAAAATTCGGAGTCACTATTACCATAAATTTAGTAGACCTTATAAGAGTAAAATATCACTTCTACACCTTCTAAAACTTTACATAATTAATGCATCAACATATTAGGACATAATTTTGACTATTAATACCTCAAAAACACTTTTTCTAACAAAATAAACACTCAAACATAAAGAAAAAATAAATTTTACATCATCATATTTGTCTTGGTGTTCCATTGCAATTCTACATCTACTTATTATAGTCACATATGCATCATAACTCTTTATTGTAACTTATTATTAAAAAATTTGAAGGTATAATTTTCACAAATTTAGTTGATCTTATAAGAGTAGAAAATCAATTATACACCTTCTAAAATTCTACATAGTCAATATATCAACCCTACTTATTAACTATGTATTATAATTTATTGTTAAAAATTTGTGGCTATTATTGGCGCAATTTTCGTAAACCTTTCGGAAACTAACTCTAAAGTTTTTAAAACACTGCCTAATGAATATACTTATATATTAGGCCTTAATTTTGACTGTTAATACCTTAAGTTCACTTTAAAATAACAAAATCATATCTCACAAATATAAAGTATGAAGACGACGTATCAAAAATAAAGATTTATACTTAACGTATTTTTATATAAGCAATCTATGAAACGAATATGACTTCATTTTTAACAATCTTTAAAATGCTAAAATAACAGTTATTTCACAAATTAATTTTAATATAATAACTCAAAGTCTAAATTAGAAATCATATACTCTTTTAAATGCCTAAAACAAAGAATCAAATATAACGCATTCTTAAATTGATTACTTTAGAAAATCTTCAAAAACAGATCAAAACAGCACCATAAAAAATTGTTGAATATGATCTTGAAGTCAAACGATTAAACAGAGGGATTGCCACTGTAATGCTACGCAATTTCGTTTAAAAGATTAATTCTATCTTTTAAAGTGAGGGTTATCTAAGAAATTTTTGGCCGCTACTTAGGTTATAGGAAGATACCTACAGCCTCCCATACGGTGAAACTCAATGGTCATTGTATACTCTTAATGACACTTATTTAGTGACTTAAAAAATGTACTTTTAAAAATTTTCAGTTATGTCATCAACAAAAATGATATCAAGCATATTACTACATGTGCTTCCATTAACTGTTTTGTATAGAGGGTTGCAGGGATTTTCATAGGCAGTAGGTATAAATAATTCATTATCTGAAATGAATTAATATTACTACATGTGCTTCCATTTCGGTTCCAATGTCTATTTTTAGTTGTCTATTTACGTCTACACAATAAATTACTAATTGTATAGTTCGTGCACCTTTTTTAGGATTTTTCTTTTCCAATACAAATGACTGCAACCGTTTTTTAATTCATTATATTCGAATTCATGTGTATATACACGGTAATCTACAAAAAATAATGTTAAATATTTGATATTCTAACTTCACAAACTTCTATAATCTCCTTAATATATTATAAACTTAGAACTTAATGAACATTCTACAAATCAAAGATGAAGTGTAAGAATTTTGTAACCTTACGCAATTATATCTCCATCTATAACAGTTTAGACAATTTAACGAATATTCACCGCTATATATAATTGTTTAGCCTCAAAATTAAAAAAAATGTTTTGTAAAATGATATGACATTGTTATGATCATTCAGTCAATAATTAACTGTACAATACGTATATATATTTTCATATTAATTGTCTTAGAAAATATTCAAAATTAAATGGATGGTCGAAAAAGCGTTGAACATGACGATGAAGTAAAGTAATTAGAATACATATATTGCCACTATAACACTATAGTTTCTCTTTTCAAGATTATTTCTACATTTTAAAAGGTTGGTTGTTTGAAAGGAAGTAAAATAGCTCCACTCACTTTCATTTTTGCTAAGGTTTCATGTCATGTTTTTTTAGTAGGTTTATTCAATCTAGACAATAATTTAGTAAGAAAAATTATTTGTGCCTTTTTCGTACTTTCTTTTATAAACTTTAAATTTCATTGTAGATGACTGTAGTGGATGTCTAATTTAATATGGCAAGGAGTTCTATGTGAGGTACTTATAAAATAAAACAGTTGATCAATGGTGCGCCACATAACGTGAGAAACTAAAAAATTGTCCCACACTTATGTGAATATGGTAAGCAAAATAAATAGTGAAAATATAATTTTGTGTATAAATTCTTGAAATTTAACTTTTTCGTACAAAAACAAAATTAGTACTTAAAATACTAAAGAATAAAGTAACATTCTAATTTGAAGTGAAATAATTGATTACTCATTTTATGCTTCACTTTTTGAATACTTTATTTTGAACTTCAGAATCTTACTAATTTGTTATAGCACTATAACTTGCTGTACTATTATGAAATAAATTTGGGAATATGCTTTCGTTGAATTTCTCTTGATTATGATATTGCGTATATGTAAAGTGCTTGAATGCGATATGTTTTAAATTCGACGGTTCACTTCAAGCGAATACGAATAAATCGTAATTTTCAAAACCATTGACACGATACTTAAATACCCGACCTTAACAGTACTCTACCAATATATGTTAAAACTCAAACATATTCATGGTGTTAAAATAGAACTCACCGGGGCCTTGCCCGGGTTACTGAGCTAGTAAATATATAATAGACGAAGCATTGTGCGTTACGGAGGCGACACATAAACTTTTTTTAGTGTCTTTTCCCTTTTTACCCTTTTTAATTTTGCGACACGTCATCGCCTTTTATTTATGCCACACGTCATCCTGTTTGTTTTGATATCACATTCTTTTTTCACTTCAATTCTACTTATCAGAGATACATACGCGCCATGACTCTTTGTTTTAATATCACATTCCTTTGTCACTTCTTCTTATTAGAGATGCATATGTACCATGACTCCTTACTATAATTTATTATTAAAAAATTCGCAGGTATTATTGACATAATTTTACTAACCTTTATAAGAGTAGAAAACTAATTTGCACCCTCTAAAACTCTACCAATTAAATATACTTACATATAAAGTCTTAATTTGTACTACTAACACCTCAAAAATACTTTTAAAACATCTACTTATTAAAGTTACACATACATCATGATTCATTACTATAACTTATTATTAAAAAAAATTCCCATGTAATATTGGCATAATTTTACTAAACTTTATAAGAGTAGAAAACCGATTATGCATCTTCTAAAACTCTCCCTATTCAATATACTAACATATAAGATCTTAATTATCACTACTAACATCCCAAAATTACTTTAAAAATCTTTACTTATTAAAGTCACACATGCATCATGACTCTTACTATAATTTATTATTAAAAATTTTGCAGGTATTATTGGCATAATTTCACTAAACTTTACAAGAGTAGAAAATCAATTCTGCACCTTCTTGAACTCTACATATTCATTATACTAACATATAAGGTCTTAATTTTCACTACTAACACCTCAAAAGTACTTTAAAAACCTCTTCTTATTAATGTCACAAATGCTTGATGACTCTTTACTATTATTTTTCACTACTACCACCCCAAAAGTGCTTTAAAAACATATATTTATTAAAGTCACGCATGCATCATGACTTTTATTATAATTTATTATCAAAAAATTCGTAGGTATTATCGGTATAATTTTACTAAACTTTATAAGAGTAGAAAATAAATTTTGCACCTTCTACCTATTTAATATACTAACATATAAGGTCTTAATTTTCACTACTAATACATCAAAAGTACTTTAAAAACCTATACTCACTAAAGTCACACATGCATCATGACTCTCCACTTTAATTTATTATTAAAAATTCCCGGGTATTATAGGCATAATTTTGCTAAACTTTATAAGAATAGAAAACCAATTCTGCACCTTTTAAAACTCTACCTATTCAATATATCAACATATAAGGTCTTAACTTTCACTACTAACACCTCAAAAAGTACTTTTAAAATCAAATAAAAATCTCGAAAATGTAAAATACAAAAATCATGTATGGAATCAAAGATAAATAATTTACAAATCAAGATCTTTTGAATATAATTTACAAAGTGATATGACTTAATTTTTAAAACTATTTTACATTTTTTTATTTTTTAGTGTTTCTTTTCTTATCATAAAATTTTGGGGAAAATAGGCAATGTCATCGCGAATCTGGTGCAGCCCCAGCGGCCTGTAGCCAGTCACGGTGGTCATGTGATGCTGCTTGGCGCGATGTTACGGATTGGGGTGGCACGACGACGGAGGTTAGACCTGCGATTTGGGGACGTGGTCGTCAATCGTGGTGGCAGGGATCTGGAAGGATGTGCGGCAATCAGACGCCGATAGCCTGTGTCTGTGGGGATTGATGTTACCGGTGTTGATTGCGCCAGTCGGTTGGTGGCCGATGAAGAAGCCCCACTGGCTTGCAGACGCAAGGTGGTGGGAAATGGCAGCGAGGAGGCAACTCACGACGATGTGTAGCCGGACAGTATAAAGTTGGGGGAGTTGGCCAGAATGATGGTTATTGTGACGCTGATCATGGTAGTTGTTGCGCCGGTGATATACCAACGTCAACCGTGGTTCCTTTTTTTGTAACTCCCTGGTGGGCGGAGAAAAAGGCGAGTGGTTGTGCTCAGTGAATTACTAATTGTAGCGGGGTTGACCAGAGGGGGAGGTGCAGATTGCGGCAATCCCTTGTTTGCGGTGAATCTGGTAACGTAGAATGGGGTGGGGGACTGGTCTAACGGGTGGGGGGAGGGTCATGGGCAAAATTGTCATTTAAATTTAACGGTTTCCATTTAAGGTGCCCAATTTCTGTAAGTGTAGGGGGGTTTAGTGGTTAATTTTGAAGTTGAGGGGGGGGAAATTGCACACCGTGTATAGTACAGGAGGTCATTAACTAATAAAGAAATAAGGTTATTTTGGTCATTTCACACTATTCATAACGGACCCGTCTAAGGTGCCCAATTTCTGTAAGTGTGGGGGGTTTAGTGGTTAATTTTGAAGTGGAGGGGGGCAAATCGCACAACGTGTAAAGTAGAGGGGGTCATTCCCTATTTTTCCCTAAAATTTTTGTGAGGTGTTAATACTCAAAATTAAGTCCTAATATGTTGATACATTGATTAGGTAGTTTTAGAAGGTGTAGAATTGATTTTCTACTTATATAAGGAAAACTAAAATTAGGGCAACAATAGTTACGAATTTCTAATAATAAATCAAAGTAAAGAATCACGGTGCATGTATAATTTTGATAAATATGTATAGGAAAGAAAAAGGACTCGAAAACAAACATGATGATGTGTCACAAAATTGACCTCAAATTCTAAATTGGGAAATTACGAACTTTCAAAATTAGTTTACAAAGTCATATGACTTAATTTATAAAATATTTTACTTTTTTTTCTTCATATTTTCAGTCTTTATTTTGTTCTCTTAAAGTGTTTTTGGGGTATTAATAGTTAAACTAAAGTCCTAATATGTTGATAAATTGATTGGATATAGTTTTAGAAGGTGTAGAATTGATTTTTTTTTCAACTCATATGAGGTAAGCTAAAATTATGGCAATAATAACTACGAATTTTTTAATTCAAAGTAAATAATAATGATGCATATGTAATTTTGATAAATATGGATAAAAAAGGAAAAGGACTCAAAAATAAACATGATGATGTGTCACAAAATTGACCTTAAATTTTAAACTGGGAATCATATTTGTATATAACTTACAAATAAAGATCTTTCATTTCTATTTACGAAAATAATATACAAAGCAAATATGACTTAATTTTTAAAAATATTTCGAAACACCAACATGTAATTTACTTAAGAAATTAATTTTAACTGTGTGACATCAACTTCTAAATTGGGAATCATAAATACCAATAAATGCAAAATAAAAACTGAATATGATTTAACTCTTAAAATATAGAAATAACAGTTTAATTTCATAAATAATTTTTGAGATTACTGAATTAGAAATAAATAAACATGAATATTCATGGCGTTACTTACACAACATGTCATCTCTTCTAATTATGCAACACAATATCTTATTTGTTTTCATATCTTTTTTCTTTTTTACCCTAACTTACTAACACTTTAATATGGTTTATTATTAAAACAAATCGTCGGTCTAATTTGCCCAATTTTTTTATACCTTCTAAAACTAGAAAGGTAGCTAATTCTACACCTTCTAAAACTCTACATAATCTATATACTCATTTACTAGGCCTTAATTTTAACTTTTAACACTTCAAAAATATTTCAAAATAACAAAATAAAATAATACTAAAATCATCCCCTACTTATTAACTCTTTACTACGACTTTTTATTGAAAAATTTGTTAGTATAATTATCCCGATATTTGTAAATAAATATAAAACGAGAAAATCAATTGTACAACTTTTAAAGCTCTATTCTATAAACATATATTTATATATTAAACTTTGATTTTGACTATTAAAACCTCAAGACCACTTTAAAAAAATTAAAGAAAACTACGACAATCTGTATGAAACTATAGACTATACTAAAAACATAAAGTTTTTTTTTCTTTTTTATTTTACGAAAACAATATACAAACTAAAAATGACTTATTTTTTAAAAAACTTCAAAATATCAAAATAGATGTGCATTCAAGAATTAGTTTTACTTAAATAGCTCAAACTTTGAAATGGAAATCATACACACCTAAAACATCCAAAAAGAAAAGAAAAAAAAAAGAATCACACCTTATTTGACTTAATGTTCAAACACACTTTAAAATGCCAAAATAGAAATTAACTTTCACAAATTAATTTTTAATTAGATTACCTCAACCTCTCTAACTGAAATCATATACTCCTTTTAAATGCGAAAAAAATCAATTATAAGTATCAAGTCATAAGCTTTGTGCGTCATCAATTATTAGATTATTCACGCTTTGAAAAAACTTTAATTAATAAATAATGTAGACACATGAGAGACAATATTATATATTGAAATAATTTTATATCTCATAAGTTGGAGATTTTTTTATACTATACTTAATTAATAAATTAAATTATTGGTATTTTATTATGACTTTTATTACCTAAAGTATTCAACAAGATAAGGTCCAAAAATTTAAAGAGTAAAAGATAAGTAAATATTAAATATTTTGTACTTTTACTTGCACTTTAGAAAACTCTAAATAAGAAAGAATGAAAAAACATGAGAGACAAAATTATATATAAAAATTATTGTTGAAGCTTACTAGAAATTAATAAGATTACTAGCACTTAAATAAACTTTAGATGTGAAAAATATTGGTCGTTGTTAAAATAAATATTGTAGCTCATAATTCAGGATGCAAAATTGACTTATACTCTTAATGAACAAATTGAATTATTAGAACTTAGGCATTACTATAATCAGTAGAATATATTATAAAATTACAAATCAATCAATAATCTATAAAGCAAAAAAATAAAGTAACTGAACATAAAAAAGAATTTGTTAATGTAACATCCCGGAATTTTCCGAAATGTTAACACTCAATCAATCAGATACACTAAGAGAATATGTCCTCATAATCCAAAGTGGACAACCATCATCAGAGCAACTAACCTTCAATGAAATCATACTCTTAATTGATTTCATAAATAGTATACCAAACTGATATCCTACAAAATTTAAACAATACTCTTCACCCGGGCAGGGGTTCTAATAGAAAAACATGGTAACTTAAATTTACTCGCTCGCTTGCCTCTAGTCCAAACTCAAGAAATCTAACGTTGGTTACTACCTGCAGAAAGAAGTCAAAGGGGAGTGAGCTTTTGAGAGCCCAGTAAGGTCGCACAAGGATTTAAAAATAAGAAAACGATACGGACGATTTTTCATATAAAACTTTTGAAGAGTATTTTCAATGAAATACAACACTTAGACAAAGATGAACAAAACGAACGATCTTACATTCAAGTCCAATAACAACTTTTTGAGAAATTTTGCTTTCGATGAAATCACTACAATACGATATAAACATAAAGATGAGTATTCAACTCATTCCCTTAAATAATATTCATTTGAAACACTTCGGATATAATAAAGCATGAATGGATAATACTCAAAACAGTTCAAGTGTAATAAAACATAGACAGGAAACATTGAACATGAGTAGTACAGAAGCAAAGCCACCCCGGCAGTGCTCGATACACTTACATATGCATATGTACACTGACTAGTCCATCTAGGTACTAGTAAACCCATCCAACAGACCATCCTTATAACGCCAACAATACAGACCATCCTTATGGCTCCCAAGTTACTAACTCATGTCAACATTGAGAAACAATAAATAAATTTCAAAACATTTTATGATAATTGAATCGATAAAACAGATGAGAATAAACAATTTAAGAATTCCAAACGATCGCTTAAGGTTCAAGTTAGGCTTTCATGGACAGTTTCAAAACATCTTTTATATCAGCATAAAATCGAATCAATTTAGTTTGTAAAACTGTTCTATAAGCATTTGAAAACAGAATGTCGAAATGGGGTTCGGATAGAAATCCCTTACCTCGGTCCAAGCTATGCGATGCTAGCAATCTCGATCAATATTTTCTGAATAAACCTAGATTAGCAATTTATTTGTTAGAACATAATTTATGTCAAAATACTAGAAACCCTAACATCGACTACCCACCACGTGCTCACTTCTAACTTCGGAAATCGCTCAACTCACAGCGCGCCTCGCACGGGGCCAACCTAGCTGAAAATTCTATTCACTCCTTAACGTGTAACGACACTCTAGAATTTATAATATTTTACACTAAAACACTTTTATAGCTTAAAACATTATTATAAGTCAAACTATGCATTTTCTGAAATTTTGAATATTTTTGAATTAAAATAATTTCTTTATATACAATAAAAAACTCATATATTGCCAAAAATACTTCCAGCCATAAAATAAGTCCCATAGTTTTTGTAACAGATTCAAAATATGTATAAAAATCATAGAAATTTAAATCAGAAATTAAGAAAAGCATTAAAACTATTTTTTTTCAAATATTCATTTTGCTAAAAATGATGCGATACGGAAACCATAGCAAATCAACCCCAAAAATCATAAAACTTTTACTGAGTCTTTCTTATACCATAAAGACATTACTATAATTTTTCCTAAAACATTTTCTGGGTTTAAGGTCTCCAAAACAATTTTACAAATCTGAAATTACAGAAAATACTAAAAATTCATACGATATCAGAAAATTATGAAATTTTTCCAACAATTCTAATATCGTATAACGTATTATACTGAAAATTTTCACCTGCTAACGATAAGTGTACGTTAACATATGTGCGTATTGATCTAACGTTAACCCAAAATAACTCGCTCCGTCCTTCTCTTCCTCTTGTCCTTCCCTTTGATTTCTACCTGCTGGCCAATACTCACTTTCTCACACACAGCTGTACCCACGACAGGCTCCTTCCTATTCCTTCTTCTTGTCCCACTCACCCACCACACCAATTACACATTATGCTCTCACACACATGAGCACACATCAGTGGACACACTCACCATTTTCACAAACTAACACATGCACACCAAAACAGCACAGCAACAGCTGTTCTCTCTCCCTTTCACGTGCACAGCTTCTTCACAAGCATATACAACATATGCACTCACCCAGCTCCCTTTCTCCTTCCATTTCACTCACTTAGTCCCCCATGCAACCTTCCAACCCATTGTACACACACATATTCACACAGCTACACATATACTCTCACACTCTCAGACACGGCTGCTTGCAGCTCCTCTTCCATCTCACAGACACAAACACTTTCTCTCGCTACCATGGCTACCCATTTCACATATACACACTACCAACACGACTACTTCAGTTCCCTCTTTCTCTCCCTCCATCTCTTTCCCAACACATGGAGTCACAAAATCAACAACACTAACCAGGGACGGCCGTGGCCATCGCCCACAGGGATCACGGCAACTCTTCCACGGCAGCCATGGCTTGGCATAGCCCACAACAGTCACAGCAAAAAAATCTGGGTTTCCTTCCCCATCGCAGTCACCATCTTCACAACTCTGTATTGCTTCACTCATCATGGCTATGAACCCACAACACTTTACAGATTAACCCAAAACCTATATACTTCTCTCACTTAGCCACAGAACCATGTCAAACCCATATTCCCGTTCCAACCAACATTCCACATTCTCATAGCAAACTCTCTCTCTCTCTCTCTCTCTCTCGCTCTCTCAGAACTCACGGCCCATCTCACAACAAAACACAAACCATTTTGCAGGGCCATGATAGCCGTAAACCCATAAATTCGTGAACTACTATTAAAAGAAAAAGGTTTTAGGAAGCTTACCGAGAAATCAAGGCCGATCGCCGGGAAAAATCTTCTTGATCCCTTCCCTTGTCTCTCTGTCAGAATTTCTGTTTGACTTTTCTCTAATTGTGTGTGGCGGCCTAAAGGGTGGCTACCCAACAATGCTTTATCTATAAATATATACATGTTAACAGAAACCCTAATTGGTAAAAATAAAACCTTATTTGTCGCTAAAACTCCATTCGCGAACTTATTATCGCAAAAAGATCCAAATATAATTTTTTATATATATTAGGAAAATTAATAGTCGTTACGTAACCCCGCTTCACTAATCGTCGCTAAAAGTTTACCCATAAAATTTTGGTCACGCTAGTCGTCACTAAAGACCCCGATCAATATTACTTACAACTGCTCCATAAATTATAACTTATAATAAAATTTGTCGCTAACGGTCGCTACATAACAATATCGGTGCTAACTCAAAATTTCGTCGCTAAATAAAAATATCGGCGCCAAGTATAAAAAAAAATATATTTTCACCGCTAAAATTTTTAAATAAATCGAAAAAATATCGGGGTGTTACAGTTAATCCTAATTCATTGCAGCGACTTCTATCACATTCTATACGATAAATTAGACTTGAACAAAGTATCTTTATATTATGATGATAGTTATATATGAAATGCATGAATGCGACATATACTGAATTTGATAGTTCGCTTCACACAAATATAAATAAAGATTTGTTCAAAATCACCGACATAACACCTAAATAATCAACCTTAACTCTACCAAAATATACTGACATTCAAACGTTAAATATATCCAACCCGGGCCTTGCCCGGGTTACTGGACTAGTAATAAATATATAATAGACGAAGCGTCGTGCGTTATGGAGGCGACACATAAGCTTTTTTTAGTGTTCTTTTTCCTTTTTACTTTTTACCCTTTTCAATTATGCGACACGTCATCTTTGTTCAATTTTGCAACACGTCATCATCTCTATTTTGGTGTTTCATTCTTCTTTGACCTCTACTTATTAAATTCTCACATACATCATGACTATTATGACTTATTATTAAAAAATTCAGAGGTATCATTATTATAAATTTAGTTGACCTTATAAGACTAAAAGATCAATTTTACAGATTCTAAAACTCTACCTAATCAATGTATCAATATATTAGGACTTAATTTTGACTATTAACACATAAAAAACACTTTAAATAACAAAATAAACACTCAAACATAAAGAAAACATAAATTATACGTTATCATGTTTGTTTTGATGTTCTATTCTTCTTTTGCCTCTACTTATTAAAGTGACAAATGTATCGTAACTCTTTACTATAATTTATTATTAAAAATTCGGAGTTATTATTACCTTAAATTTAGTAGACCTTATGAGATTAAAAAATATTTTTACACCTTCTAAAACTCTACCAAATCGATGTATTAACATATTAAGACTTGATTTTGACTATTAACACCTCAAAAACACTTTAAATAACAAAATAAACACTCAAGTTTAAAGAAAACATAAATTACACGCCATCATGTTTGCTGTGATATTCCATTCCTCTTCTACCTCTACTTATTATAGTCACACATGCATCATGACATTATTGTAACTTATTATTAAAACATTCGGAGGTATAATTCCCATAAATTTAGTTAATCTTATAAGGGTAAAAAATCAATTCTACACTTTCTATAACACTACCTAATAAATGTATCAACATATTGGAATTTGATTTTGACTATTAGCACATCAAAAGCACTTTAAGTAACAAGATAAACACTCAAACATAAAGAAAACATAAGTCGCTTATGAAGAAAAAAAATGTAGGTCACAAATTAAAAGTTTTTTTTCTTTATACGGAAGCAATATGTAAAAAGAATATGAGTTAATTGTTGTAAATAATGAAAAAAATACCAAATGAGATTTTACTTCCTCAGTTAATTCTAATTATATCACATTTTAAAACACATAAGCTTTTATAAGTGTTTTTTTCCTTATTTACCCCTCTTTACTTATGCGTCACGTCATCTTCTTTGTTTTGATGTCATTTTTTTAATACAACTTATTAACTCTTTACTAAAATTTATTATTAAAATATTTGTGAACATTACTGCCCTAATTGTTGTAAACCTTTTAAAACTAGAAAAATAATTCTAAAATTTTAATTGTATATCATTGAACTTTCAAATACATTAGCTTTTTAAGTATTCTTTTTTTCTTTTTACCCCTCTTACTTATGCGACACGTCATCGTATTTATTTTGGTCATTTTCTTTTTTCACCCTAACTTATTAACTATGTATTATAATTTATTGTTAAAAAAATTGTGGATATTATTGGCCCAAGTTTCATAAACCTTTTAAAACTTGGAAACTAACTCTAAAGTTTTTTAAAACACTACCTAATGAATATACTTACATATTAGGCCTTAATTTTGACTGTTAGTACCTTAAATGCACTTTAAAATAACAAAATAGAATCTCACAAATATAAAGTACGAAGACCATGTATAAAAAATATAGATTAATACGTAACGTCTTTTCATATAAGCAATATAAGAAACGAATATGATTTCATTTGTACATATCTTTGAAATACCAAAATAACAGTTTACTTCACAAATTAATTTTAATATAATAACTCAAAGTCTAAAGTAGAAATCATATAATCTTTTGAATGCCCAAAACAATGAATCAAATATAACGCATTTTTAAATTTATTACTTTAGTAAATCTTCAAAAATAGATCAAAACGGTACCTCCAAAAATTGTTGAACATGATCTTGAAGTGAACAGTTAAATACAGGGATTGTCACCGTAATGTTACATTATTTCTTTTATAGGCCAGGGTTAATTCTATCTTTTCAATTGATGGTTATCTAAGAAAAATTTTGCCGCTACCCAGGTCATAGGAAGATACCTACAACCTCCCATATAGTGAAACTCAATGGTCGTTATATACTTTTAGTGGCACTTATTTAGTGACTTTAAAAATGTACTTTTAAAAATTGTCGGTTATGTTGTCAACAAAAATGTCACTAAGCATATTTATCAATCATTTACTATTTTGTATAGAAGGTTGTAGGGATTTTCATGGGCAGTAGGTAAAAATAATTCATTATCTAAAATGAATTAAAATTATTCCACGTGCTTCTATTTCCGTTCCAATGTCTATTTTTAGTAGCCTATTTATGTTTACACAATAAATTAATAATTGTATAGTTCGTGCACCTTTTTTAGGATTTTTATTTTCCAATACAAATGACTGCGACTGATTTTTAATTCATTATGTTTTAATTCGCGTCTATATAGAGGGTAACCTACAAAAAATTATGTTAAATATGTGATATTCTAACTTCACAAACTTCTATAATCACCTTAATATACTATAAGCTAAGACCTTAATAAACAATCTACATATCAAAGATAAAGTATAAGAATTTTGTAACCTTGTGCAATTACATCCTCATCTATCACAGTCTAGACAATGTTACGAATATTCACCGCTATATAATTATTTAGCCTCAAACATAAAAAAAAAATGTTTTGTATAATTATATGACATTTTTATGATCATTCATACAATAATTAGCTGTACAATGCACGCGTATTTTCAAATTGATTGTCTTAGAAAATATGCAAAATTAAATAGATGGTCAAAAAAGCACCAAACATGACCATGAAGTAAAGCAATTAAAACATAGAGGTTGATTGTCTGAAAGGATGTAAAATAGCTCCACTTACCTCTATTTTTACTTTAAGGTTTTCATGTCATGTTTTTTTAGTAGGTTTATTCAGTCTAGACAATAATTTACTAAAAAAATTGTTGTGCCTTTTTTGTATTTTCTTTGATAAACTTTAAATTTCATTGTAGAGGACTGTAGTAGATGTCTAATTTAATATATGGTAAGGAGTTCTATCAAAGGTACTTATAAAATAAAACTGTTGATCAATGATATGCTACATAATGTGGAAAATTAAAAAAAAAAGTCTCAAACTTATATGGATATGGTAAGCAAAATGAATAGCGTCAATATAATTTTGTGTATAAATTCTTAAAATTTAACTTTTCGTAGAAAAAACAAATTAGTACCTACAATACTAAAAAATCAAAGTAACATTCTAATTTGATGTGAAATAATAGATTACTCATTGTATGCTTCACTTTTTAAATACTTTATTTTGAACTTCTAAAGCTTACTAATTGTTAAGCACTATAACATGCTTTACTATTATGAAACAATTTCAGGATTAAGCTTTCATTGGATTTCTCTTGATTATAATGCTGCTTATATGTGAAATGTATGAGTCCGATATGTTTTGAATTCGAGGGTTCACTTCAAGGGAATACGAAAACATGGTAATTTTCAAAATTATCAACATGATGCTTAAATTATCCAACCTTAACTCTACCAAAATATATTGAAACTCAGACATAGTCATAGCATTGAAATAGAACTCACCCGGGCCTTGCCCGGGTTACTGAACTAGTAAATATATAATAGACGAAGCATTGTGCGTCGTGAAGGCAACACATAAGCTTTTTATAGTTTTCTTTTCCCTTTTTACCCCTTTTAATTTTGCGACACGTCATCGCCATTTACTTATGCGGCATGTCATCCTGTTTGTTTTCATATTACATTCCTTTTTTCACTTTTACTTATTAGAGACACACATGCACATTGACTCTTTGTTTTGACAGCACATTCCTTTCTCACTTCTACTTATTAGAGACGCACATGTACCATGACTCTTTACTATATTTTAGTATTAAAAAATTAGCAGGTATTATTTACATAATTTTACTAACCTTTATAAGAGTAGAAAACTAATTATATGCACCTTCTAAAACTCTACCTATTCAATATACTTACATATAAGGTCTTAATTTTCACTACTATCACCTCAAAAATACTTTAAAAACCTCTACTTATTAAAGTTATACATGCATCATGACTCATTACTATAACTTATTATTAAAAAAATTCACATGTATTATTGACATAATTTCATTAAACTTTATAAGAGTAAAAAACCGATTCTACACCTTCTAAAACTCTACCTATTCAATATACTAACATATAAGGTCTTAAAATCCCTACTAACATCCCAAAATTACTTTAAAAACCTCAACTTATTAAAGTCACACATGCATGATGACTCTTACTATAATTTATTATTTAATAATTCACAGGTATTATAGCATAATTTTTATAAGAGTAGAAAATCAATTATGCATCTTCTTGAACTCTACATATTCATTATACTAACATATAAGGTCTTAATTTTCACTACTAACACCTCAAAAGTACTTTAAAAACCCTCTTCTTATTAAGGTCACAAATGCTTGATGACTCTTTACTATTATTTTTCACTACTACCACCCCAAAAGTGCTTTAAAACATCTATTTATTAAAGTCACACATGCATTATGACTCTTTCTTATTAAAAAATTCGTAAGTATTATCGATATAATTTTACTAAACTTTATAAGAGTAGAAAATCAATTTTGCACCTCCTAACAATTTAATATACTAAGATATAAGGTCTTAAAAACCTCTACTTACTAAAGTCACACATGCATCATGACTCTCCACTATAATTTATTATTAAAAATTCCCATATATTATTGGCATATTTTTGTTAAACTTTATAAAAATAGAAAACCAAATCCGCACCTTTTAAAACTCTACCTATTCAATATACCAACATATAAGGTCTTAACTTTCACTACTAACACCTCAAAAAGTACTTTCAAAGTAAAATAAAAATCTCAAAAATGTAAAATACAAAAATCATGTATGAAATCAAAGATAAATAATTTACAAATCAAGATCTTTTGAATATAATTTTCAAAGTGATATGACTTAATTTTTAAATTATTTTACATTTTTGTTTATATTTTTGAATGTTTTTTTTGTTATCATAAAGTTTTTTTTTTGGAGGTGTTAATACTCAAAAAATTAAGTCCTAATTTGTTGATATATTGATTAGGTAGAGTTTTAGAAGGTGTAGAATTAGAGTTATACCGATATAAGGTAAACTAAAATTATGCCAACAGTAGCTACGAATTTCTAATAATAAATCAAAGTAAAGAATCATGGTGCATGTATAATTTTGATAAATATGGATAGGAAAGAAAAAGGACTCGAAAACAAACATGATGATGTGTCGCAAAATTGACCTCAAATTCTAAATTGGGAATCATATACACCAAATCATGTATGAAATCAAAGATAAATAATTCACAGATTAAGATCTTTCAAAATTAGTTTACAAAGACATATGACTTCATTTTAAAATATTTTACGTTTTTTTTCTTCATATTTTCAGTCTTTATTTTGTTATCTTAAAGTGTTTTTGAGGTATTAATTTAAGAGGAAAGAGGTCCCAGAGAGCTTGTCAAAGGAAATGCATGAGCTTGTGACGGATATGCAAGGTCCAAAGTTCCTTCCTAGCATCCATATAGATTGATTCGATACACATTTTAAGCTCCCTACTTTGTAGCATGCGTGAATGCTTTTATTTGTACAGGAGAATGTAGGCAAATTTAACTAAGAAATGATCGATGTTGGTGAGATCCCATATCAGCTTGTCCTCATAATCACCAAAAGATAGGTGATGAGCTAGAATACTTGAGGTAATGTGATTTGAGAATACTGTCGAGACCAAATTCAAATTGCATACTTCTACAGGGGCCAGATCAACCACAACTTTAATCGACTAATTCACTGAGCAAAAATGAGCCACATCTATATATTGAGATCTCAGGAATCCAATATCTATCTATAAACATCCCATTTTTTTAGTTATTATTAATTAAATAATTAGTGGGCTTTATTATTAATTAGAGGAAATTATTGAGTTTAAGCCTAAGAATGCGACTTGATCAATTAATTTAGTCCAGTCCAGTTTAACACTATTTGTTGAGGATAAACTGATCCAATTCAGCGAGACTGACGGGCTCGAACCCACAGCTTCTGCAATGATAGGGCAGTGCTCTGACCCTAGCTTTAAATATCTTTGGAACTCCTCCATTTGAAGAGAAATGGACTCGAATTATTGACATCCCCCATAGGGTAAACCACCACAAACAAACCTCTCCTTAGGAGGATAGATAGGGCGGAGGAACCCTTGGGTTTTCGGGGCATTGGATTCCTCGAGGGCCAATTTCTGTTTGGCCCAAGGAAACCTTGGATCTGTTCTCGGGAGTACCCTAAAAAAAAGTGACCATTCTCTCCCACTTTACACCTAGGAACACACCGATCTTATAGAGACAAAGGCACTTCCGAGAAATTGAAGAAGCCATACAGGGATTTTCTCAGGTACCCTGATGAAATAAATAATTGTTCCGATGGAACCTTCTCTTCTACCAGGAATCTCATTGCTATTACTCAAACAAGCATGAAAGCTATTGTTGAGTGTCCAATCCAGTTTAGTCCAACTGTGCCATCCAGTCCAATGTCTAAATTTTATTATTTAAGTTATTGAGTTTGTCTAGATAATTTAGGAAAATAATTTGTGAATTATCCTTGATGCAAAGATTAAATCCATGATTTATATGGTTAGAGGTGATAAATCCTGAATCTAGTACAACTCATCTACAAAATCTGGGATAATTATCAAAATTGGAGTTAGATCATACCCCAAAAATCGAGAAAATTATTTTTAATTTATGAGATAAACCGGCTGATTTTCGACTAACCGTCTGGTTAATTGACTTTTGTCAATCTATGATTTACCCATTATTTTGACTTATCTCCAGCCTTGCATATTGGCATAGCCAATCTTATCATATTCTACGACGCTAAGCTCTATAAACAGATACCTTGGCCTTCATTTTCAAGGGTCTTGGTCATGAACCTTGAGAGCTTATATATTCTCTTTAAAGCTTGTGTATCATTTCTTTTGTGAAGTGATACACTATCTCTCTTGGGAATCTTAGCCATTCATACTCACTTTAAAAGTTTATTTAGTCTTTGCATCATGGATCATTAAGAGAGCGTCCGTGAGTCCTCGCGACAAGCTTCTTTAAGAAGTATCTTTAATAGCTTCCTAGTATAGAGAATCACATTAGAGTTGTCTCCAATTCCCGTAGTCACATTTCCAGTATAAAAATCAAAAGAGTCTTTTGCATTTCTTCGTCTAAGTTTAGGAACGAAATATAGACTACTTTCCTTAGGACCAAATTCGAACTACAACGATCTTAATTCTAGTTAATCCTACTGGATACGTAGGCAATTCGATCCCCGATGTCGAGTTCAAGAAAAAAACTTTAAAATAAACTTAGGGTTAGTGTTATCACATTTTACATGCTATATGTTTTAAGGCAAAAAAAATCAATATAAATAAAGTATAGACAGAAAGGGTGTGGTAGGTGCGTAACACCTTTCCACTGCATAACTTAGTCCTCGGACCCGTTTCCCTGTGTACGATAGATTAGTTGTTCTTTTGGACATTTAGAGTCATTTTTTTCTTATTTTTCCTTATTAAATAAGACAATGACTCCCAAAATCCTCTTTGGCGGGGACTTTTTCCGAGGTGGTTTGATACAGTGGCAACTTGCTTGGGAATAAAAATAAGTGGATTAAACTTAAAAAAAACATTATTGATTTATTAGCCTTGTTGTATTTTTCTGTGTTGTAAACTGTGATATGATTGTGGTATTTGTGCTCTTATTTCTATACCTCAAACACGCCCACGTCTCACCCTAACCACCCACTTGAGGGCAACGGTTGAAACCCTTGGACATCCTGGTCTCAAGGCGATCTTTCGATTGTACCCTCAACTCCATGACATCGTACTAAAAGGACCTCACGGTCTTCTTCGTACATATAACGACTTGTACGCATACTGATGATTGCCCATTTTTAACTTCTTGAGTTAGGGGCGGAAGGTATATGGTATAGTTGAGCCGATAGACTCACTCATTCACATGTGTTAAGAGAAAAACACACCCTAACTCATTAGTGTTCTACCATTTGTTGGGGAAATACCTGTATTAGATTATGGCAGGTTGATAAGGAAACCAACCAACATTTTGTTAACTAAAGGATAATTCACAAAAAGAGGATACTTTGACTAACCGGCCAGTTAACCACGGCCTTAACATGACAGTTAGTCAGTAGGTGCATTACTTAAAAAAATCAAAACTGGTTAGTTTATGCCATAGTCCACCCTAATGACCAATCGGCCGGTTTATCCATCAGGATGACCAGAAGGTTAGTCAGAACCTTGTCCCCAAAAAATTCCCAAAAATGAATCCTAACCCCATTGACCAACTGGCCAGTTTATCCATCAGGATTACCAGACGGTTAGTGAAAACTTGTCCCTTTCAGAAAATTTTCAAAGAAAAACCCTAACCTTACCGACCAACAGGCCCGTTTTCCTTTCAGGATAATCTGAAGGTTAGTCAGTCCTACTTAGACATGGAAAATGGGTATACCTGGCGTGTTCGGGTAATATCTGGTCGGTTCCAAGTAAAAACGAGTTAGGTAAATTTTACCCAATTTTTTCCTAGTAGTCTTTTTCATTGCCCATACCCTACACATGTAGATCGGGTATTACCCACGGGTAAATGATTTTTTTTTTCAAATGCACAAAATTAAATTACCAACCATCCAAATACACAAAATTAAATTACAAGCATCAAACCCATTCAAAAACCAACCATCAGATCCATCAACCACCACTATCAGCCAATTCAACCTCATGAATAATAAATAACAATATATAGCAAATTTCATATCACAACAGATTTTCCATATATGAGATCAACAGATCAACAATTAAAAAAATAGCAAACTTCTTATCTTCAACATATTTGTGGCTGTGGATCTGCGACGGTATTGACTGTAAATCGACAGATGGATCAATGGTGCTTGGTACGGTGGATTGATTGATGGCGGTTCAACTGGGAGGTGGATGATGGATCAATCGGTGGCCTTACAGACTCCTCATGTGTTATGAAGTGGACGGACATAGAGAAAGAGGGGGAGAAGCGATGGCTACAAAAAAAGAAAGAGGGGGATATGGTTGTGTGATAATCTGAGACATAAAGAGAAGGGAGGGGCGGCGGAGGAGAATAGAGAAAGGGAGAGATCACCACACTTGAAGGCAGGGCGACGGGTGGGAAGAAGAGATAAAATGAGAAGGGTAGTAACCGGGTTAACTCGCATACTAGTTACCCGATCCAAACCAAAATGGAATTCATGTGTTGTTCGGATACGAGTCAATTTTCATTGAGTTTCCTAGTTATGTACCCGTACTCAGGTTTTTTGCACGGGTAGGGTCAACTTGTGAGTCTGGGTCATTTTTTCCAAGTCTAGTCCTACCCCTTAATTAACAAAATTTGAAAAAACATCCCAATGACCAAAAGAATTCTCCTCACCCCATTAGTGTATGTGCCAGCCAGCTCGATCTATGTGGTACATGTAATTAAATTTTTGATAAATCTCTGTGTACAGTTAAGGCTAAGCAAGGTTGGTATCGGTACTTATCCAGAAATCTCTCATGAACTCCAATGGCTGAGGAATTCCCACAGATTTTAGGTTTGGTCTGTTTTATCAGTGAACTACAGAAAGATTTGCAAAAATGGTTTTGCAACTCTTGCAGATCATCAGTTTGAAACCCTGAGGAAATAGACAACCTCAAGAGAAGAGGTAGAAAAGAACTAGAGGATGTGGCGACATGGGAAAAGAAGGATGACAAAAAAGGATCTAAAAATTGATTGGCAATATGAATTTGAGGATGAGGAAGTGAAACACGCTGTAGTGCTGAAATGGTAAGACAAACTGACAACACTTGAGTACCAAATCGCCAAGATAAGGAGAGCTGATGACCCTCTAGACCTCAGTGCCCTGATCATGAATCCCGAAGATGGATTATCTCATAAGTTTAAGATGTCAGAGATGGATAAGTTCGATGGGACCATGGATCCCAAAATTAACATCAAGATGTGCATGCATACACTAGTCCCCTATGGAGTGAATCAGAATAGTTGATATAGTTGGTCAATTATACCAACACTGGAGCCGCCTCTCGTTGGTTCCTAACTTTGGATAAAGTCAGAATTTGAACTTGGAAGATGTTGTGAGAGAATTTGTTAAGAGCACCTATACAATGTTGGCTTGGACATTACTCGGAGAGATTTGGAAACTACAAAACGGGAGCCGAAAGAATCAGTGTTTGCCTTCACTATGACGTGAAGAAATAAGGCAGCTCAGATGGTGAACAGTTCGACGGAGAAGAAGCAAATAAACATCGTCAAGAACAATCTGCTTCCCGTATACCATGACTATATCTTTGGACATTACCACATGTCGTTTAAGGCACTTATGGGATCCCTCATATAGATTGAATATGCCATAAATAATGGAACCATCTCTTATGAGTCAAAGCCAGGGGTATACCGAGCTGGTGCAAGGAATTCTAATGCACAACGTAAGCCAGTCAATGCCAACAATGTTAATAATGTGCAAACACCCCAGATATTGTCATGGGAAGCCGCTGTAGAGCCTATGAGAAACTTCACGCCATTGAATGCACCGTTGCCTAATGTCGGTATAATATCTAAGTTACCGCCTACCCCTACGCCAGCAGTAATACAAAAAGGATATGATGTGCATGCTTTTTATGCCTATCATCCAGGGAAAGGACACTCTACAGAGAGACACATAACGTTCCAACACGCCAAACAAGACCTTATTGACAAGGGCAAAGTCTCCCCTTCCGCGAAGCTGAACTTCTGGAAAGAACCATTACCCCCTTACAAGGTTAATCGTATTGATGATAGCTGACCAGTCATGGATCCAACCATGTTTATTGTTCCAGTCACCTAGCAATTTTTGAAGTCAGTTTCAACGTGTGATTCTCTCCCGTAGTTTTGTGATGTGATTACATGGGAAGAGTTGATGAAAGTGAGACTTTCACTATCGAGGAAGAATACGATGAAGAAACTTGTTTAATGTCCTAACACAATGCCAACGTATCCCACTTAACCCAACCAGGCCGAGTTTACCAGGCCACATCCCAAGCAACCACATCTGACCCGCTGTTTTCTCGATACCCTCCTGATGATGAAGTCCTAAGACAGTTGAAGAAAACCCAAGCCAACATCTGCATCTGGGGATTATTATTCGCCTCATATTCCCCCGACAAGCCCTCATCAAACTATTTAGCAAGGCCCAAATACCGATCCAACCCCAGTCTGAAGGCCTATCCCAAGTGTTAGGGGCTGTAAATTATGAAAATATCCTCACCTTTTGCGAGCCAGATTTACCCTAATCAGGACGGAGCCACAACGACCTACTCCATATCACCATGAGAGCGCTTGATAAGAGGGTTGTATTAATCCTCATAGACAATGGTTTGCATTGAACGTTTGTCCCCTACGCACTGTTCAAGCCCTCGGCACTAACTCATCAGAGTTTAACCCTTTCAATAATGCCGTCTGAGCCTACAACAATACCCAAAGATAAGTGATTAGTACAGTCAAGCTCTCCATGACTGTAGTTGAGTTTCAAGTTTTGACATACCCAGCGCGTTTAATCTTATATTGGGAAGACTATGGATATACTCTGTTGGTGCAATCCCATCTAAATTTTTAGACAAAGCCGTCTTCACCATCATGGGCAATTCATAGTTGTGCCAGATTGGGCAGGTAAAAAAGGACAAGCATAGTGTTTAAGTACCACATGACTCTTTGGATGTTCTACTCAATGGATTCAGAATGGATACACAGTTCAATGCCTGGAATATAAGGAGGTTTTTCATGGTGAAAACCTCCTCATCTTTTCCTTTTACAGTAACAAGACGGTGCTCCCTATGATGAGAAATATTTATTACTTTCCCATAAAAGGTTTGCACCGGAATTATCAAGGAATTCCCAACTTTTTGGCTCTCAAGAATAAGAAGGACCAGTTTGGCTCACGGTATAAGCCAACCAAGAAAGGAAAAAAGAAACCATCAGAAAATTGCCTAGGCCAATAAGGACAAAAAAGTGGGGAACACACGAATGTCAAAGGCATGACCAAGGTCCCCACCATGAGTTGATGCTTTGTCAATAAAGGAGAAAAAGACCTTTTTATGGATTTTTGAAGCGCGTCTATAACATTGAAACATGAAAATAGATCAAAGAATGAGAGATATTCTACGACTACAAATGAGTTGAAGATGAGCAACTGCCAATCCTAACCAAGTCAAGTACTGAAGAAGTTTAAGATTTGATTGATGTAATGGAACCAGAAGCGATGATAACATGCTTTACTGAGATGATAGCGAGCTTCACTGATATACAACCTGGTGCTTATCTATGAAATGAATGACCAAATCATAAACCCAGCAAGCCTAATAACTCCAGCACATGGCAATGGGCAAAATTGGATGATCATTTACGAACAGTTGACGAAGGGAGTCCTGCTGTCGAAGATGTTCCGGAATCGAAAAACTTGAATATTTATGTCACCTTAGCCAATTTGTTCTCGCTCACTTATTATGTTTTCCCAGATTATTTGATTGTTAATATGATGGTTGATTTTGATTAATCCTTGGTTGCTAATATAGGTTATGATGAATTAATGAACAAATTAGTGACGAGTCACAATTAATGGACTCGAAAAAGAAAACATATTTAAAAGAAATGATGAAAGAAATTAAAAACTGAGAACCTAGTCGTGTCAAGCTAGTGGCCAAAGAAATAGTTAAAGTCAACATAGACACGCTAAAAAATATGAAAGAAATCAAAATAAGGGCTAGCCTAGACGAGAGAGAGAGAGAGAGAGAGAGAGAGAGAGAGAGAGAGAGAGAGAGAGAGAGTCACTGCACTCCTTTGGGATTTCATGGATGTATTTGCTTGGTCATATGGTGATATGCCTGGTATAGACCCACCGATTGTGGAACACCACCTAACTACCCGCCCGAAGTCAAATATGTCAAGAAGAAACTCCAAAAGTTGAGACTGGAGTGGTCCCTTAAGGTTAAGGAGGAGGTGATGAAGTTGTTCTATATTAGATTCATACGAGTGATTGAATACCCTACGTGGCTAGCCAACATCGTACTAGTTCCCAAACTAACCGGTCAAGTCAGGATGTGTATTGACTACTGAGACCTAAACCGAGTTTCCCCTAAACATGATTTTCCCTTATCCATCATAGACATGACCATAGAAAACACCGCAGAGCACGAGTTGGTATCTTTCATTGATTGCTTCGCGGGGTATAACCAAATAAAGATGGCTCTTGAGGACCAGAAGAAGACACATTTCGTTACGCCTTGCGAAACCATTTGTTTCAATGTAATGCCGTTTAGTTTGAAGGATGCTGGAGCTATATACCAGTGAGCCGATACCACCACGTTCCATGATATGGTCTATAAGGAGGTAGAAGTGTATGTAGATGATATGATCCCGATGAAGTATTTTGAGAGGTTAAGGCAGTACATTATGAAGTTAAACCCGCAGAAGTATGTGTTCGGGGTTATAGCTAGGAAGTTGCTAGGTTTTGTGGTGAGCAAATGGGGGTTAGAGATGGACCATACCAACCCAACAGTGAAAAAAAATCCAGGGATTTTTGGGCAGGATCCAGTACATTAGCCAGTTCATATCCCTGTTGACCAAGATCTGTGAGCCAGTGTTTAAGTTATTTAAGAAAGACTCAGCTAAAGACTGGAACCCCTTTATGTCGAGAGGTTTTTGACTATATCAAACAGTACCTAAGGGACCCCCAATCCTGAGTATTGGTGTCAAAAGGGTCGAGCCGCCCTGATTCGGCGCGGGCTGGCCTGACCCTCTAGAGGAGGAGTACTAGCCCTGGACCATAGGGCCTAGGGCAAGGGAGAGGGCAAGGCCAGGCCTTCTGTTTTTTGGCAAAAAAAATTCAGCCCGGCCCGGCCCAAGAAAACGGCTTAGCCTGAATTTGGCCCGTTTTTTAAGGCCTAGCATGGTTTCAGGGCTGTCACAGTTCTGGCCTAGGTCTGACCAGCCCAGCCTTGGCCCAGCCCCACATATTTTTGAAATTATGACTTTCATCCCAAACGGCTATATTCCCTCCTTTTTGTAAAATTCCACTTTTTCCCCTTCCCAACAACTATACAACGGCTAGTTTGGGGGTATTTTCGTCCAAAAAGTTTCTAACAATTCTTTTATGCTTTTTTACACTTTTATCCTCCCCAACATATATAAACGGCTAGTTTAAGGGGCAATTTGGTCTTTTGTGGACTTTGAAAAATCTATAAATTCACCCACATTTTTCATATTTTTCACACCAATCGTCTCACTCTTTCTTATCTAAATGCTATAAGTTTTGCTATCATTTTTATTTTTTTTATGTACTAACCCTCTCCAATTTTTGATTGTTACTCTTACTAAATTCTAGTTACTCTTACTAAATTCTACAAGCTTTTCTGTCATTGTTATTTGTTACTAAGTACTAACCTTCTATAATTTTCAATTAGAAGTATATTTAATTATTTAAAACTCTTATTATTTTGCGTTTAGTTACTCTTACTAGTTTTATTTTTCATTCTTGTCAAAACAATTTAGCATCAAATATGTTTCAATTATTCAAATCACGTGGAAAACGTGGAGCACCAACATGAGCACCACGACCACCATTACCAACACAAGCACCACGACCACCGCCACCGCAAGCACCATTCCAAGCACGACCACGACCTTTAGATTTTCAAGATCTGTCAGAAATGAGTATAGATACCCAAGCCAGAAGTTCAACCAAAACATTCTAGATTTTGAATAGGCTTAATTGCACTGTAAACCCTATGTTTCGCAATGAATTGCAACCAAAACCCCAAAGTTTAAAACTCGACACACAAGACCCCAATGTTTGCCATCTATTGAAATATCAGGATATCACTAACAGACGTGAGAAAATCCGTTAGTTATCAAGGGTAAGACGGTCAATCCATTAGTTCTTATTAATATGTTATCTTCTTCTTCAATACTTGCTCATCCCAGCCCACCACCACCAAACACCAGAGACATATATCCCACAATACGTAATCTCACTATACATCAATAGCTTGAATAAAAATCTTCATTTACATTGCAGCACTTTTCAGTACCACGAACATCCAAAATCACAACCACGGGATAATGTCGGTTTGATTGTGATGGTGGCTTCAGATATGAGCAGATCTACAGTTGTTGGTGGGTCTTGTGGTGGCAGCTGGGTGGTCGTCTGAAATGATGTTAATGGGTTCATGGTGGTGATACGGTGGCTGATTAGGATAAAGTTAGGGTCTTTGGGCTTTACAACGGCCAGTGATGGTGGTGCTATGGGGGTGATACGATGGTGGTAGTGGTGGTAGATCAAGGACGGCAGCGTTGGTGGGTTGGTACAGGCGATGGATTTGGCGGTGGTTGGTGGATGTTGTGGTGGTGGTTGGGTGTCGTCTGAAATGGTGTTCGTGGGTTGATGACGATGATACAGTGGGTGGGTGGGGTGAAGTTAGGTTGCGGCAGAAGGAGGAGCAGCCAGCGGCACTTGGGGATGGAGAAGAAAAGAAAAGAAAAGTTAAAAAGAAAGAAAGAAATCATAATGACACATGTTTCGATCTGGGCCGTCGAAGTTGGTTGAGGTATGACTTATGCTGAAATAATATTAAGAATGACCTGAAAAGACAAAAGTATCCTTGAAAAGTAACGGAATCGTTGACTCCCGTTAGTGATATCGCGATATTGCAACAGATGGCAAACCTTGGGGTCTTGTGTGTCGAGTTTTAAACTTTGGGTTTTGGTTGTAATTCTTTGCCAAACATAGGGTTTACAGTGCAATTAAGCCTTTTGAATATGCACCATCACAAGATACCCTGCATTAAAGTCAAGGACGCAACTCGGTTGGCGAAGCTACTACGCTGGGGCAGAATTTTACCCCAATGAGTGATCGTCATGGTGAAGTTCCGAGCAATCCTTTTAGTAGTCCGCCAGAAATCCAAAAGGGAGAAAAAAAAAAGGAAAGCCACATGTTGGAATCATTTTGATGATATTATGGTTGACGGCGTCTGAAGAGCTCAATGTAAGTACTGTGGCAAATTATCTTCGTGTGGTAGTGGTAATGGACATTTTAATTAGCATTATCCTCTGTGTGCACCTAAACATGGCCATGTCGAACCTAGCCAAACGCATTTATCTTTTGACGGTAAGTTATTTGTTTATAATCAGCGAGACTAAAGAGACAGTCTTGCTGAATTTATTATTCATGATGAACAAGCTTTTAGTTTTGCTAATAATGTTAAACACTCTAGATATATGAACAATTATGTGCAACCTTTGTACAAAAAATTCATAGAAGCACAATTAGATCCAATGCACTTAGACAGTATAATGCTGCTAAAGTACGCTTGATTAATTATTTTGATAATTTTAATGGTAGAATTAGTCTTACTTCTGATGTTTGACAATCGCCTTTTACTTTTGTTAGTTATGCTTGTGTGACGGCCCATTGGATTGATTCTGGTTGGACTATAAACAAGATAATCATCGTTTTCAAACTCTTTCCTTATCTGCATGATGCAGCTAACGTTGCTACTATTATAATTAGTGCATGTACCACGTTTAAAATAAAGAACAAGATTATGAATATCAGTTTTGATAATACTTCTAGCAATAAAGCTGCTATTTCAGTCTTAAAGGAGCTTTCAACCTCTAGGTGAATTATTTCATGTTCCATGTGTTTGTCATATAATAAATTTAATTGTTTAAGATGGTTTAGCTGTTGCAAGAGATATTCTTCTCAAAATAAGGGGTATGACAACATTTATTAATAGTCCGGGTCTGAGAACACAACAATTTAAAGCTTTGTGTGTTCAATATAATTTGCCTCATAAAAGACAACTTACAGATGCCGTCCATAAGTGGAACTCCACATATCATATGTTTTTACATGTTTTGGTATACAAAGAAGTGTATATGCATTTCCTACTAACCATGTTCCCACAAGGCTTGCCAACTCAAGCGGAATGACAGATGGTTGCACAGCTAGTCAAATTTTTTAAGGTATTTTACACGCCTACCAATTTATTATCTGGTACGTACTATCCCCCCTCCCCTATCGTTATAGTGAAAATTCTCAAAATGGCTACAATGTTAATGAAATGGAGATATGTAGGACCCTTTCAGGAGATAGTCAAAAAATGGATCTGCCTACTATTTTTGCTGTAACCACTTGTTTAGATCCTAGACCAAAGTTGCATGGTGCAAAAGTCTTGATACTAGAGATATCCAGACTAAAGTGCTACACGAAGGAGGAGACAACCAACCTTATAACGAAAGTGAGCACGACATTTGAGGATCTGTATAACCTATATCAAAATTTCGTTGACGTGAGCGGGCGAGTTTCATTGTCGAGCGGTGAAATATATTATGGGCCATATCTTAAGGGCCTTGAACATCTAATGGCAAGACAACTACCAATGGAAGGTACTTCTATTTCTGCAGGTTTGTCTACTTTTTTCTCTTTTAATGAGATTAGTTTGTATGCAAATACTAATCATTATTCTGCTTTATCAATGGAAGGAACAAATAAATTTTGATTTGTTAACTTTTTGGAAACAAAATGCAAAAATTATAGTTGTTCAGGATGTACCACCGGTGCAAGCCTTTATAGTTGCTTCAGAGTCGGGTTTTTCAGCGAGCAGGCGGGTGTTGGATGATTGGAGGAGTTGTCTTACCCCGAGTCACTTGAGCTTGTGTATGGTGGAAGGATTATCTTGATGCAAAATACCGCAAGCAAGATAAATCGAGTGATGATAGGAAGAGCAGTGATTCAGACGTCGAAACACTTTTGGATGACTAGGTATTTTCCTTTTCTCAAGTTTTTAGTATATATTATTTCCAAATAAATTAAGTGTGTCTAAAGTAAATAATGCACTTGAGAAAAATAGATATTTCCTCACTTTTTTTGAAAAATGAATCCGAATATATATATATATATATATATATATATATATATATATATATATATATATATATATATATGCTTGTATGCAAGCAGCGGGTCCCAAGCCTGAATAAAAGGAGGGCCTATGAAAAATTTATTTCGTGTGTTAATATTTTCGCAAGACAAAAAAGGAAATAAAGAAAATATTATATTTAGGCCCTAAAGTTAGGGCCTAGGGCTTGGACGGGGCCTGAATCTCGCAGATTTGGACCCGCCTTAGGCTCAGCCCTGTTCCCACGGCCCAAAGCCTGGTTGGTCGTGCTTTCACTCTGGCTCGCTAGGCTTGAGCTGGGCCGGTCCAAGCCCGGCCATTGACACGTCTAGTCCTGAACCCCCCGATACCCAATAATCCTTTATTGTTATACCTAATCGTAACTGATACTATAGCCAGAGCAATGTTAGCCTAACATTTGGAAATTTCATTGGTTGAGAGAGCTACCTATTATGTTAGTAAGAAATTGACCCAAGGAGAGGTGAATTACTCAGATTTATAGAAGACGTGTGTATCTTCGATTTGGGTAGTGCATATATTGAGACATTATGTTTTGGGTTACCCTATCAGGTTGTTGGCTAGATTGGATCCCATGAAATACTTGTTTGAGAAACCGGTCTTGTCCAATCGCACCGCCAAGTGGCTTTGTTGCTGTCAGAATTTGATATCACATATCTCACGCAAAAGTCGATCAAGGGGAAGGCCGTTGCCGACTTGTTAGCTGATTGTCTGATAGAGGACACTAGCAGATGGGAGGAAAAGTTCCATTATTGAATCAGAGATGAGGCAGATGTATTTTGACGAAGCAGCGAGTATCAAACGATTCTGCAAAGGGATATTGTTAATCTCACCAGACGGAGCCCATTCACCTACAGTAATCAAGCTGACATTCGATGGTACTAACAACACTGTCGAATATGAGGCTTGTATCATTGGTTTAGAGATGGCCCTAAGCTTAGGAGTTAGAAAGTTTGAGAGTACAGTACACGGAGACTCAGCGCTGATCATATACCAGATTCAAGTTATGTGAAGAATCAGAGATGAACATTGCAGGTATACCAAGCCTACTTGGACAAATTTGTAGACCAGTTTGAGGACGTGGAATTCCACTATTTACCTCGGGTCAAGAACAATTTTGCTGATGCCTTTGCTACACTCACGTCTATGATAGAGCTGAAGGACAGGAAGTCGAGCCACTCATGATACAGAAGAGATAGACTAGCTTATTGCTTCATGATAGTCCCCATAGAGAAGGACGGAGTAGCCGAACCTTAATAGACTTATGTGCGGCACCTTATCCAAGATTATAAATATCCTGATGGATGTTCCACAAAAGACCATGTATCTTTGAGAAGGTGGGCAGCAGTACATTATATACGACCAAAGGTTACACAAGTGACATTACAACGGAGAACACTTACTGTATGTGGCTGAGAAAAAGAGAGAGCAATCAAATCATGGAAGATATACATCCAAGAGAATATAGACCACACATGAACGGCCAAATGTTAGAGAAAAAGGGATACTATTGGATTATAAGGAGTAGGATTATGTCGAATATGTAAGAAGGTGTCACAAGTGTCAAGTGTATGCCAACCTACAACATCTATGTCCCTGAGAGTTGTATGAAATGATATATGCTTGGCCTTTCTCAGTTTGGATAATAGATGTGATAGAGAGGATCAACCCTAAAGCCTCTAATGGATATGAGCTTATCCTGGTAGCCATAGACTACTTCATAAAATGGGTGGAAGCCGTTTTATATGTCGTGCTCAATGCTAGAAAGGTGGCACAGTTCATCAGGGCCAATATTATTTGCCGATATGGAGTACCTCGAACGTTGATTTCAGATAATGGGTTACATTTTGAAGGAAAAGTCACGAACTTAGCCGATGAGTACTGTATTATCCGATATCGCTCGTCACCGTACCATCCACAGACCGATGGGGCTATAGAGGTAGCCAATAAGAATATCAAGAACATGCCTAGTAAGATGATAGATTCCTGTACGAGTTGGCCATATAAGCTCCCCTATGCCCTTTTGGGCTATAGGACATCAGTGAGAACATCAAGCGGAGCTACCTTATAGTTTCTAGTCTACAACATGGAGGTAGTACTCCCACTAGAGTTAAATTCGATTCTCTAAGAGTATTACTGGAGAACCAAATAACCAAAGAAGATTGGGTAACACACATATTCGAAGAGTTAGCACTAGCAGATGAGAAAAGATTGAGAGCCCTATACCACATTCAGGGTCATCAGAAGCGGGTTGCCTGAGTTTTTACCAAGTGAGTGAAGGGACACGGTCCGAAAGAAAGAGATTTGGTGTTAAAGGAAAACATTGAACAGATTTGGCTGCTGCGAGGAAAGTTCGAACACAGTTGGTTAGATTCTCATTTGATCAACCAAATCATGACTAAGGGTGCATCGTTGTTCGTTGATTTACATAGAATCTAGTTGTCATAATTAGTCAATCTAGACGCCTAAAGAAATATTATGCTTGACTAAAATTTGTAAATGAACTACAAATGACTTGGTTCTCCTCAAGAATATTTTCCAACACACACATATCGATGTAACACTTAGATAGAGGTACATAGATAGCTCGTGAAGTTAGCTCGGGTGCAGTGAAACTTTAATAAAAGTCTTTTATTCCACTGATGTAGCTAATCGTCTCAGAAAAATTCTCAGCTAAAGGGGATTTTGGGAGTCGCCACCTTATTTAATAAGAAAAAAAATATTAAATGACTCTAAATGTTTAAAAGAACAACTAATCTATATGTAGGGAAATCGGTCGTGGGACTAAGTTATGCAGTAGTAAGATGTTAGGCACCCATCACACCCTTTCGGTTCCTGCTTCATTTGTATTGCTTTTTTGGCGTTAAAATATATAGCAAACGAAATGTAATAACACTAACCTAAGTTTATTTTAATGTTTTTGGCTTGAACTCGACATCGGTGGTTGAATTGACTATGTATTGAATAGGACTTACTGGAATCAAAACTACCGTAGTTCGACTTTGGTTATGCGGGAAGTAGTCAACATTTTGGTCCTAGACTTGGACGAAAAAATATAAAAGATTCTTTTTTGTAGTTTTGTAATGAAACTGTGATCACAAAATTGGAGACAACTCTAAAGTGATTCTATAAGCTAGAAATTAAAGATATCTTTTGAAGTAACTTGCCTCAAGCACTTGGGGACGCTCTGCAAATGATCCACGGTGTAAAGACTAAATAGACTTTTGAAGTGAGTATGAGTGGCTCTGATTCCCGAGAGAGATAGTGTATCACTTCGGGAAGAAATGATACACAAGTTTTAAAGAGAATAAGTTTTCAAGGTTCAAGACCAAGACACTTGAAAATGAAGGCCAAGGGCTCCATTTATAGAGCCAAGGGTCACATAATATAAAAGCTGAATTTTATCAAACCCTCTCAAATACTACCTAATTAATATATATATATATATATATATATATATATATATATATGAGATCTTAGATTTTCAATATTAAGGCCAACCTATTCTACTGATTAGAAGGGTTATGTGTGGCTGGAAGTAGGTGGTGCCGCTGGTGGTCATTCCATCTTGCATTTGCCTTGATGATGTTCTCGTCACTAAACTAGCGGTTGTGGAAGAACCACAACCACAAGAACTGACGTCGTGGAACTATTTGGCATTTTCACTCTTATATTGGTTGGTTCAATGAAGTTTCTTCACAACTGCACTAATTTGCTCTCATCTCCCTGCAAAGTCATCCTCAAAACAACTGGCTCATAATGGAGTATCCTTACATCCCCTCTCATCTACCCGATTTTTACTGTAACGGTGTAAGGCTCCTTAATTCGACTTCTATCAACGATCATGAGGTATCAGCACCAAGGGTGAGCTGGTTGGATTGGTTTTATCTTTTGAGTTTGTGTTCCCGATTAGTTCACCTTTTGGATTGTGGCTTTGGTTGTGGGTTTCTTTAGATTTTGGCGGTCATTCCCTGTAATACCCCGAACACTAAAATACTTTTAACAAATTAAAGTTTTAGCGACGTTATTTTTTAAAATACTTAGTATTGACGTGTATTTTTTTTAGCGACGAATTATATTTTCTTTCTTCATTCTTTCTTAGCATCGATATATATTTAGCGACGATATTTTTTTTTTTTATATACTTAACGTCGACGTGTATTTTTAGCGGTGAACTATCTACCTTAGCATTCGATATACGTTTAGCAACAATAAAAAATTTCTTTAGTAGCGGCGAACTTAATAGAGACAATTTGTCAAACGAGATAGCATAATAACCCGTTGATAATTTTCTTAGCACATGATTTATTGTAAATATTTATTTTTGGACCATTTTTGCGATAATAAAGTTCGGGTAAGAAATTTTTAGTGACAAAATGAACGAGTAGGGATTTTTTGTGATAATTTTGAACCTAGGGTTTTCACTATATATATATATATATATATCTATATATATATATATATATACATACATACACACACACTCTATTAGAGAGCAGCCGACCTTAGCCTTCTCTCATTGTTTTCTGATCCACGATAGAGAGATAGAGAGAGAAATCGTGAAGAAGGTTTCCGGCAAAATTGTTCCGGTAAGCTTGCTTTTAGAGATTTATGCTTCATGTGTATATATATACACGTGTAATTCGGTAGGTGTATAAATGGGCATTGTTTAGTTTAAGGGGGCTGTGAGGGGTTGCAAGTGTGGGTGACAGCCTTGGGCTATCATAGTTGAGATACCGAGTGAAGGAGGTGGCAGCCATGGCTGCCGTGAGAGAAGGAGGAGGCTGGGCAGCCATGGGCTGCCGTAATTGCAGTTTACAATGTTGTGTGTGTGTTGGTGATGAAATTGGTTCATGGCTGCTGTGAGAGAAAGAGTGGCTGTGGTAGCCACAGACCATCGTAAAGTGGGTATTGCGTGTGTGTGTGTGCGCGCGTGCGTCGTATGTGTGAAAAACAGGGGGTGCGTGACTTTTGTTTGTGTAGTGTGCGTAAATTAGTGTTTTTGCTGTGTGTTTCATGGGTTTGTACACATAGAGAGAGAAGGGGGTGACTGCCGTGAAGGCCGTCACAGTGTGGGCAAGTGCGTGAGTTTCATAAGGAAATTTGGAAAGAATAGAGGAAGAGGGGGAAACTAAAACTTGGGTCTGAGGTGTGTTTTGTTTGTGGCATGTGTGTGTGAGTTCTGTATGTTGGACAAGAGAGGAGCTACTGCCGTGGCAGTAGCAGTAATGGATTTTGTGTATGTGCATTTGTGTCAATGTGGGTGTTGGAAAAGAAGAGAGGGAGAAGAAGAGAAACCCACTGCTGTAGGGCAGTGGGTGTGAGGAGATTTGGTGCTTGTTTGTGGTTGGATTGGTGGTTGAAATGAGGGAGTGTGAGATTGGGTAAGGTATGTGTGTATTGATGTGTGTGTTCTCAGAAATGTAGTGGGTTGGACATAAGGCGGAAGGAAGAAAAACAGGGGTACACAGTGATGGGCCTGTGCAGTGGAGTGGTACAATGTGCTTGCACAGTTGTATCACGTGGCGGTTGGATATTGTACGATCGTTAAAAATTTTGGAAACTTTAAGTGAGTTCTTAGTACAATATTAGAATTCCTGTGAAAATTTCATATTTTTCTGATATCGTTTGGTATTTTTAATATATTCGCAAGTGCAGCTATTCTAAAATTTCTTTAGAGCATTTACAAATAATATTCAATTCCGAAAAAATCACACAAATGCTTTAATAGTAAAAAGACAACTCAGTTTAAGTTTCATAAATTTCTGAGTTGATTTAGTACCTTAATATCGCATTTGATTCAACAAAATGAATAATTTTAAAATGGTTTCGGTGCTTTTTAAATTTCAATTTTAATTTCTGTATTTTTTTATATATTATAAAGATATCATGAAAATTATGGGACTTTGATTTGAGTTAGAAGAATTAATTGTTATTTTTGGGCTTTTTCTGGTGTTTAAGAAAATTATTTTTATTAAAAAATATTAAAAAATATTAAAAATTTCAGAAAATTCATGTTCTTACTTATTATGTTGTTTTAAGCAATAAAAGTATTTTATAAGCATTTATTATGAAGTTTGGGATGTCTTAATGCTTTGCGGGGCGTGAGGAGTTATCGGTTAAGTTGGCCGTTCGAGGGATTCATTTCGTTTTGGGTTTATAAAAAATTCAGAAAATTCATATTCTTACTTATTATGTTGTTTTAAGCTATAAAAGTATTTTATAAGCATTTATTAAGAATTTTGGGATGTCTTAATGCTTTGCGGGGCGTAAGGAGTTATCGATATTAAGTTGACCGTCCGAGGGATCCATTTCGTTTTGGGTTTAGATTGAGAGTGTCGGAGAGGGTGACGTTTAAGAAAATAGCTTTGAGTTCATAGTATATGAGACTAGATTGTATTATGATAATTAAATTATCAATTTAGGTTAACTCAAGGATTTTGAACAAGTTGAATAGTAGTGCACTAGCTTTGAGTTCATAGTATATGAGACTAGATTATATTATGATAATTAAAAAATCAATTTAGGTTAACTCAAGGATTTTGAACAAGTTGAATAGTAGTGCACAACTTGGATCGAGGTAAGAGATTTTTTTTAAACCAAACTCCTCTTATTTGATTCCATATGTTATTCTGATTTGTTATCGCTATTTCTTTGGACTCTGTTATGTTGATACAAGTTGCATTGCTTGCCTTATAAACCTTTCATCGAGCCTGAAAATGCTTATTGAAACTCATATCGGTGCTAATTATTTATTGTCCATCGAGCATTGAATAATATGTTACATCATCGAATTATTGCATTTTGTATATTGACATGAGATTCAGCATTGGTGTGTTTTGGCGGAGTTGGTGGGTATTGGAGGATTCGGTGTATTGCTGTGGGCTAGTACCTTGATGGACTAGCTAGTGTATTGGTGTGGGCTAGTACATTGTTGGACTAGCCGGTGCATATAATTATCAGTGTTAGTGAGCATCACCTTTGCGGCTTTGCTAAGTGATTTTCCTGCACTGCCTGTGTGGCTTTGCAATTGTTCATGTTCAATAGCATTTGTGATTGTTTGCATCGTATCTGAAAGTTATATCGATATCTGATCGAACTAGTTATAATCATTATGAAAATTCTGGAAATCATCAAACTCTATCTATGAACAAAACCACCATCGTTCTGCATTTGTAACTTATTTCATAATTTCTTTGTTTGAGCAACCTTATTGAGTTCTCAAAAGCTCACTCCCGTTTGACTTTCTTTCTGCAGGTGATAACCAACAATAGATCGCATTGGGTATAGATTATATCTGAGCCGAGCGAAGGAAAGAGAATTTAAGTTTCAGTCTTAGTCATTTGAACCCCTGAGTGGGTTATTATTGTTATTTACAATTGTTAACTTAGACTTGACGTTTCAACTATGATAGTATGCTAAGAGTATTATTTTACTCAATGGTTTAGCTGCTCTGACTGGTAGATGGTTCTAAATTGGTTGAGTTTGAGGGTTCTATTGCCTTAGTGTAAATGGTTATGTATACTGGCAGAGGTAGCGAGATGCGGGTGACTGCAAGGGCAGTGCTGGTGGCGTGATGGATATGGGTTTACTTTCCTGAAGGGCTTCTTGATGCGAGGTATTTCTGGCTTCAACGTGAAAGATTCGTGGATTGAGACTTACTTGCGGTTTGGAAAGGTTGCTTGGGCACCAAAATAACATGTTATCTTTATATCTAATTGTAGCCACGTTTCAGCCTAGCCTTTGTTTCAACCTTAGTTGGGCATTTATGGTATTGGGTAGAGTTTTGACCAAGGTCAATTATTTTAGTTGATCTTCTTTCTATATGTAGCTGAAAGGAAAAGCACTAGACAAAATAGAGAAGTTGAAAAAAAGAAAAAGAAAACAAAAAGAGTCAACCGAGCTTGGAGATCATGTTTGTTGGTTTATAGTTTGTTTCTTGTATGTTGTATTACAGATCCATCAAAGTGATTTTTTCTGATGTTAATTTATGTAGCGGTACTGTAATTTAATAGTGGAAATGTAAAGCCGTTTAATTAATTGTATAGGGTTTTGAAAGCAAGCATGTTCTCTGGGTTCTGGATGTGTTCGGAAAGTAATTAATAGGGTTGATGTGTTTGGAAAGTGTTCACAACCTATTCTGGACCGCACCCCAGGGCCCGCTAAAAGACCCCAGTGGTACGACACGTCACCCGCACAACAGTCAAACATGCTCAACATCATTGCTCGGTCAAAGCGTTACGCGCCTTAAGCATTCAAAACGGCGATCGAAAGTGTGCTCCCCCCAAGGGGGTCGGCCACCCAAGGGGGTCGGCCACCCCAAAGGGGTCGGCCTCCATCGCCCTGCGAAGGGGGGGAGTTGTCGAGCGGCACTGATTTCTCGCTCCAACAACACTCACACGCTATCTTCAGTAACGCGACGCTCTGTCGTAGACTCAATCAAACTGACGGGGCTCCGGCCCTCGCGGCGGGACGGGCTCGCAACCATGAAGCCCTCGCCGGCTCAATCAAACTGACGGGGCTCCGGCCCTCGCGGCGGGACGGGCTCGCAACCATGAAGCCCTCGCCGGCACAATCAACCGGGGGCTCCGGCCCTCGCCAGCACAATCAACCGACGAGCTCCGGCCCTCGCCAGCACAATCAACCGGAGGCTCCGGCCTTCGCAACAAGGATGAGCTTACAACCCTAAGGCCATCGCCGGCACAATCACCCGACGGACTCACGGGGGGCTCCGCTCGTAGTGCTCCGGCACGAGGACCCCTCGCCACGGACTCTGAGTATCAAGCTGTGAGCATGTGCGCTCATGTTATCATTGATCATCGACACCGCCAGGGCAATGACCCCGGGGTCACTCCGGGACGGGAGCAGGTCCTCGGAGGGCATCGCGCCTAGTCTGCCTGGCAGTTGGCTGTAGGGGCAACCCTCGCCGCTGTCAGGATCTCCGCGCGTCTCTTGACGCATCTCGTGGGATTCAGTAAGGGCTTGGACTGGAGGCTGGGGCAACGGGCTACTCTGACCATGCTACCGCAGTGTGGTCAGTCTCCTCAAACAGGCAGAGGGACGCTGCAAGAGCAGGGCAGCACGAACTCGGGGACCGGCAATCCGACGGACAATCAATACTACGGGACCCTCTACGGGGACGTGTCGCTCCCGGAGGACGACACGTGTCGGCTGATGACACGCGCGCATTTGTGCCTATATATAGTGGACTTTGGAGCTTATTCAAGGACTTCTCTCTCATTTCAACATTTCACTTTCTCTCTCTAAAGCTCATTCTCTCTGGCTTTCTAGTGAGAGAAAGACATTTGGATCCCTGACATCGGACTCTTGACGCTGCACCCTTGACACGGACTGTCAACCGCTGGCCCTGTTCGTCGTCACCCTGCCTGCGCGGCGCTGCCAGCCCTCGCGATCTGCCTGGGGAGCCTTGCTCTCAACCCTTACTCCATCCTTGCTGTCTCCCACTTTGCCTACTTGGAAGCCAACGCAGACTGCATCCTTTGTGGCACCTCACGTGGCATGCGAACCATCTTTCCTTGGCAACATTTGACGACTCTGCTGGGGAGGTGAGCATCGTGTTGCAGTTTGCCACACTCAAGCAACCTTGACTCAGCAACGCAGGACTGTCAAGGTCTACCGGTCACAACCTCGACCCAGCCATCCAAGAGGCTGTCACTTCCAGACTTAGAAAATTTTCAAGCTAACATCGTTCTAATGGCACCACCTTTGATGCCATCACCCACTCCCTTGGGGGCTTCACCACTTCCTAACCCCTTCTGCCTCACATTGCAGCAACTTGGTACGTGGTGCGCGGGGTGGCTCGAGCCACGCTAGCTATCGCCTCTGTGACTTAGTCAGTCATCCATATCTGCCCGCCGTTCTAAGTCCCCCCCTCCCTCTCATCTCAACCCCTCGTGGTCGCGATCGCGGTCACATCGCCTCCTCATGCCCTTTTCCTTTCCTTTTCAACACTTAGAAAAATTTCTTCGTTTTTCGCGGACGGGTCATCACCCCCGCGACTTCACTCGGCTCCCTCTTCACTTTTCCAGACTTAGAAAAATTTCTTCGTTTTTCGCGGACGGGTCATCACCCCCGCGGCTTCACTCGGCTCCCTCTTCACTTTTCCAGACTTAGAAAAATTTCTTCGTTTTTCGCGGACGGGTCATCACCCCCGCGGCTTCACTCAGCTCCCTCTTCACTTTTCCAAACTTAGAAAAATTCCTTCGTTTTTCGCGGACGGGTCACCACCCCCGCGGCTTCCCTCTTCACTTTTCCAAACTTAGAAAAATTCCTTCGTTTTTCGCGGACGGGTCACCACCCCCGCGATTTCACTCGACTCCCTCTTCACTTTTCCAGACTTAGAAAAATTTCTTCGTTTTTCGCGGACGGGTCACCACCCCCGCGACTTCACTCGGCACCCTCTTCACTTTTCCAGACTTAGAAAAATTTCTTCATTTTTCGCGGTCGGGTCATCACCAACGCGGCTTCACTCGGCTCTCTTCACTTTTCCAGACTTAGAAAAATTTCTTCGTTTTTCGCGGACGGGTCAACACCCCCGCGACTTCACTCGGCTCCCTATTCACTTTTCCAGACTTAGAAAAATTTCTTCATTTTTCGCGGTCGAGTCATCACCAACGCGGCTTCACTCGGCTCTCTTCACTTTTCCAGACTTGGAAAAATTTCTTCGTTTTTCGCGGACGGGTCACCACCCCCGCGACTTCACTCGGCTCCCTCTTCACTTTTCCAGACTTAGAAAAATTTCTTCGTTTTTCGCGGACGGGTCATCACCCTCGCGGCTCCCCTCGGCACCCTTGCCCCAGCTCAACACTTAGCCAATTTTTTTTTTCGACACTTGAAAAAATTTTCAACACTTAGATTTTTTTTTTGAACCTCCCTCGCACCCTACATGATCGTGGTCGGATCATCACCCTCTCATCCTCTTTCTGCACTTAGAAAAATTTTCGCCAAATCTTTCACCCTCCGGTGCTCTCTCCAACACTCACAAATTTTCATCCCCTCTCATGCTCCTTTTATAGGCTCCCAAAAAAAAAAAAATATATCTCATTTCTGTTTCTTTTTCCAAGTCAAACAACAAATGAAGAAGGTGGGCAGAACCCACTCGCGTGGTCCGACCAACGCCTGCCCCGCCCCATTTTCCCTTATCTTCAGTCAGTTCCCAGCGGGTCACCCGCCCGCTTGCCCGAGCCCGACCCGGAACCGATCCAACCCTAATTCCCCAGAACCCTAATTCTCTCTTTTTTCTCCTGGCGCCGCACCAACCTTGCGCCGCACCTGTCATGCGCCGACACCAGCTTTGCCGCGCCTGCCCACCGTCGGCCGCCCTTCCCAGTGTCTTCCCTTCTCCCGCCGAGCTCTCTCCTCCCGACCCCACTCCCCACCGACTTCCTTCCTCCGGCCGACCACCCGCGGTAACCCCTCGCCGCGCGGCCGCACCTTCCCCCTCCCCTCCTTTTCCTCTCTCCCGCCGACCCTCCCCCGGCCGACCCCGCTGATCCCCGCGACCCCCCTGGCCGACCCAACCACCCCGCCGATCCCCCTGCTATCCCGACCCCTCGGCCTCTCTCTCTCTCCCCCGACCCCGTAAGCCCGCACCTGCGCGCGGCAGCCCCGCATCTCCTTTCCCCTTCCGCAACCTCGGCCACTCTCCCCGCGACCCCCCTGGCCGACCCAACTCCCCACGTCGACCCCCCCTGCTATCCCGACCCCCCCTGGCCGACCCCCCCTCGGCCCCTCTCTCTCCCTCTTCCCCAACCCAGTAAGCCCGCCGTCGCGCGGCCGAAGGCGCTGCGCCGCCGCCCCCCACCACCCCGCCGACCCCATGGCCGACCCACCTTCAACTTCGGCCATCTCCACCTCACCGACCACCCTTCGGCCCACCACCTTTGGCCTCAGCCTCCTAACCCACCTTCGGCCACCCTCACTCCAGGCCACCCCCTCGGCCATTCTCTTCGGCCCTTACCCATCGCACCAACACCACCATCTTCAAAGCCACGTCCACTCGTGACGGCCGAACAGCATCGCGACGCTCGTCGCCTATCGCCCGGGCAACGTCTGCGCGACCTTCATCGCCCGTCGCCAGCGCCTATGCGCCCTCTTCACCTATCGCCCGCACACCATCTCTGCGACCTTCGTCGCCATCTTTGCGACATTCGTCGCCCGCGCCCGCACGCCAGCTTCGTAACTCTCGTTGCCAGTGCACCATCTCCGCGACCCTCGTGGCCTATCACCCAGGCAATGTCTTTACGACCTTCGTCGCCCGTAGCCCGGGCAACGTCTTCGCGACCCTCGTCGCTAGTGCCCGGGCGCCGTCTCCGCGACCCTCGTCGCCAGCGCCCGTACGCTATCTCTCCGCGACCTTCGTCGCCCGCGTTCGCTCGCCAGCTCTGCGACTCTCGTCGTCCGCGCGCCATCTCCGTGACCCTCGTCGCCAGCACTCATGTACTCTCTCCGCGACGCTCGTCGCCTATCGCCTGGGAAACATCTCCGCGACCTTCGTCACCTGCTTCCGCGCGCGCGCGCGCCAGCTCTGCGACTCTCGTCGCCCGCACACCATCTCTGCGACCTTCGTCGCCATCTCCGCGACATTCGTCGCTCGCGTCCGCGCGCCAGCTGTGCGACTCTCGTCGCCAGCGCATCCTATCCGCGACTCTCGTCGCCAGTACACCATCTCAACAACCTTCGTCGCCGCGCCCCCGCGCCATCTTCGCGACCTTCGTCGCCACGCCCCATCTCTTCGACATTCATCGCCCGTATCAGCATGACAGCTCCGCGACTCTCGTCGCCAGCGCACCACCTCCGCGACCTTCGTCGCCCGCGTTCGCGCGCCAGCTCTGCGACTCTCGTCGCCCGCGTGCCATCTCTTCGACATTCGTCGCCCGCATCCGCATGACACCCCCGCGACTCTCGTCTCTGCGACCTTCGTCGCCACGCTCACGCACCATCTCAACAACCTTCGTCGCCGCGCCCCCGCGCCATCTTCGCGACCTTCATCGCCACGCCCCATCTCTTCGACATTCGTCGCCCGCATCCGCATGACAGCTCCGCGACTCTCGTCGCCAGCGCACCACCTCCGCGACCTTCGTCGCCCGCGTTCGCGCGCCAGCTCTGCGACTCTCGTCGCCCGCGTGCCATCTCTTCGACATTCGTCGCCCGCATCCGCATGACACCCCCGTGACTCTCATCTCTGCGACCTTCGTCGCCACGCTCACGCACCATCTCCGTGACCTTCGTCGCCCGCATCCGCATACCACCTTCGCAACTCTCGTTGCCCGCGCACCATCTCCGCAACCTTCATCGCCTGCGTCCGCATGACACCTCCGCAACTCTCGTCGCCCTTGCGCCATCTCCGCGACCTTCGTCGCCCGCACCCGCGCACCGCACTCTCACACGTCGTAATGCCCATACGCCGCGCCACTGATACATCCATCCCACTGTCTCTCTCTCACCCTACGTGCCCCCAGCACCAAGTATCGTCCTTTTCATGATACGTGCCCCCGGCACCAAGCATCGTCCCGTGACAATCGTCGCCACTTTCATGCACCGTTCTCGTGATATGTGCCCCCGGCACCAAGTATCGTCCCGCGACACTCGTCGCCGCTCTCATGCACCATTCTCTTGATATGTGCCCCCGGCACCAAGTATCGTCTCGCGACACTCGTCGCCGCTCTCATGCACCATTCTCCTGATATGTGCCCCCGGCACCAAGTATCGTCTCGCGACACTCGTCGCCGCTCTCATGCACCGTTCTTGTGATATGTGCCTCAGCACTAAGTATTGTCTCGCGACGGTAGTCGCCGCACCCGTGCGCCACAATCATGTTACATGCCCACCGGGCACCGCACTCATTCACCACCCCATGCGCACCTTGCCTTGGTCGTGGAACATGCTTCAACCCACTCTCCGGAGTGTGCAACATCCCGCGGGAATAGACGACTCCTCCGGGACACATCTTTTCAACTCCCCTTCCACCAGGTAGACGGCTCTTCCGAGATGCTACCTCGGCTAGTCGGGTAAACGGCTCCTCCGGGATGCTACCTTGACGCGCTCCGAGTGCTCCGGCACAAGGACTCCTCGCGGCGGGACGGGCTCGCAACCTTAAAGCCCTCGCCGGCATAATCAACTGGGGGCTCCGGCCCTCACCTGCTCAATCAAAGCGACGGGGCTCCGGCCCTCGCATCCGGGATGGGCTCACAACCTTATAGCCATCCCCGTCTCAATCAAAGCGACGGGGCTCCGGCCCTCGCATCCGGGATGGGCTCTCAACCTTATAGCCATCGCCGTCTCAATCAAAGCGACGGGGCTCCGGCCCTCGCATCCGGGATGGGCTCACAACCTTATAGCCATCGCCGTCTCAATCAAAGCGACGGGGCTCCGGCCCTCGCATCCGGGATGGGCTCACAACCTTATAGCCATCGCCGTCTCAATCAAAGCGACGGGGCTCTGGCCCTCGCATCCGAGATGAGCCTTCAACCTTATAGCCATCGCCGTTTCAATCGAAGCGACGAGGCTCCGACCCTTGCATCCGGGATGGGCTCACAACCTTATAGCCATCGCCGTCTCAATCAAAGTGACGGGGCTCCGGCCCTCACATTCGGGATCGGCTCACAACCTTATAGCCATCGCCGTCTCAATCAAAGCGACGGGGCTCCGGCCCTCGCATCCGGGATGGGCTCACAACCTTATAGCCATCGCCGTCTCAATCAAAGCGACGGGGCTCCGGCCCTCGCATCTGGGATGGGCTCTCAACCTTATAGCCATCGCCGTCTCAATCGAAGCGACGGGGCTCCGACCCTTGCATCCGGGATGGGCTCACAACCTTATAGCCATCGCCGTCTCAATCAAAGCGACGGGGCTCCGGCCCTCACATTCGGGATCGGCTCACAACCTTATAGCCATCGCCGTCTCAGTCAAAGCGACGGGGCTCCGGCCCTCGCATCCGGGATGGGCTCACAACCTTATAGCCATCGCCGTCTCAATCAAAGCGACGGGGCTCCAGCCCTCATATTCGGGATCGGCTCACAACCTTATAGCCCTCACCGACACAATCAACCGGGGGCTCCGGCCCTCGCAGCGGGCTCTAAGCACTGAGCGACGACCATGCCCAGTGCATCCAACACCGTTTATGCGTGCGGCGCCCGCTCGGGTTGCCCCTCCGCGCACCCCGCACGCAGGGGGCTTATGTTCACAATCTATTCTGGACCGCACCCCAGGGCCCGCTAAAAGACCCCAGTGGTACGACACGTCACGCGCACAACAGTCAAACATGCTCAACATCATTGCTCGGTCAAAGCGTTACGCGCCTTAAGCATTCAAAACGGCGATCGAAAGTGTGCTCCCCCCAAGGGGGTCGGCCACCCAAGGGGGTCGGCCACCCCAAGGGGGTCGGCCACCCAAGGGGGTCGGCCACCCCAAGGGTGTCGGCCACAAATCAAAGGGGTCGGCCTCCATCGCCCTGCAAAGGGGGGGAGTTGTCGAGCGGCACTGACTTCTCGCTCCAACAACACTCACACGCTATCTTCAGTAACGCGACGCTCTGTCGTAGGCTCAATCAAACTGACGGGGCTCCGGCCCTCGCGGCGGGACGGGCTCGCAACCATGAAGCCCTTGCCGGCACAATCAATCGGGGACTCCGGCCCTCGCCAGCACAATCAACCGACGAGCTTCGGCCCTCGCCAGCATAATCAACCGGAGGCTCCGGCCTTCGCAACAAGGATGAGCTTGCAACCCTAAGGCCATCGCCGGCACAATCACCCGACGGACTCACGGGGGGCTCCGCTCGTAGTGCTCCGGCACGAGGACCCCTCGCCACGGACTCTGAGTATCAAGCTGTGAGCATGTGCACTCATGTTATCATTGATCATCGACACCGCCAGGGCAATGACCCCGGGGTCACTCCGGGACGGGAGCAGGTCCTCGGAGGGCATCGCGCCTAGTCTGCCTGGCAGTTGGCTGTAGGGGTAACCCTCACCGCTGTCAGGATCTCCGCGCGTCTCTTGACGCATCTCGTGGGATTCAGTAAGGGCTTGGACTGGAGGCTGGGGCAACGGGCTACTCTGACCATGCTACCGCAGTGTGGTCAGTCTCCTCAGACAGGCAGAGGGACGCTGCAAGGGCAGGGCGGCACGAACTTGGGGACCAGCAATCCGACGGACAATCAATACTGCGGGACCCTCTACGGCGACGTGTCGCTCCCGGAGGATGACACGTCTCGGCTGATGACACGCGCGGATTTGTGCCTATATATAGTGGACTTTGGAGCTTATTCAAGGACTTCTCTCTCATTTCAACATTTCACTTTCTCTCTCTAAAGCTCATTCTTTCTGGCATTCTAGTGAGAGAAAGACATTTGGATCCCTGACATCGGACTCTTGGCGCTGCACCCTTGACACGAACTGTCAACCGCTGGCCCTGTTCGTCGTCACCCTGCCTGCGCGGCGTTGCCAGCCCTCGCGATTTGCCTGAGGAGCCTTGCTCTCAACCCTTACTCCATCCTTGTTGTCTCCCACTTTGCCTACTTGGAAGCCAACGCAGACTGCATCCTTTGTGGCACCTCAAGTGGCATGCGAACCATCTTTCCTTGGCAACAGAAAGTAATTAATAGGGTTTTGCTAAAGAACGTGTTCGGCGGCAATATTCCTTGTGCCCTAAGAGCTTTGTGTGCATGTCCACATTACATTTTTTTATCTAGAAAAACATGTTTATTTCGCGAAACTAGGTAGCATTTGACACCTTTTTTTTTTCCAGTTTATTTTCTAGTTTTGTAATCTGGGGAATAAAATCCGTTTGACAGACAGTTTCGTTTTTTTTTCCTTCAGTTTTGAAAACCAATTTTTAAAACAGGGCTGTTTCTGAAAACTCAATTTTGAAGTTTTGGGTTTCCAGTTTTTGTTTTTATTTTGAGATTCAGCCTTCAAACTTTGTTAGAAGCAAAAAAATGAGTAACATTTTAATAAAAATCCCCTCACACACAGGGTTCCACCACCACCTACCGTCGGCTAAATCTGCCTCGTCATCACCTTATCATAGTTGTGGTCCGAACCACGAATCTGCCCTTATCGCCGTTGACAACTACGGGTTTGACGCACCACCACCACACTCTCGCCACTGCCACTGCCACCCACAGATCTGCCCTAACACCGCCACCCTACCGTCATCGCCACCCATGGATCTGACACCTCATCGCCATCCCATGCCTTCGATAACCACGGGGCTACTCACACCACCGCCACACTCTTACCACTGCCACCCACAAATTTTCCCCAACACTGACACCCTCCCGTTATCGCCGCCAGCGGATCTAGCCCTCCATCACCAACAAATGCCTTCGATAATGAATCAGACCTCAACCCACCATCTCCACCCCCTGCCATGGACAATCAATGGGACCTCAAGCAACATCGCCACATCATCACCGTCGCATATCCAACAATTTTCCCCACCGTCATCACCTCACCACCATCGTTTTGATTATGGTGGTGGTGTTTCTAATTGGATGGTGGTGGTGCCTCCCACCAATGGTGTTGCTTTGGGGAGTTCTGCGAATCTGTCGGAGAAAATGCGTGGTGAAAAAATTAAAGGATAATTGCAGAAACCACCCTAGTAGTTTTGGCCGTTTGCAAAAAGACCCCTGCTGTTATAAAAGTTGCAAAGGCCTCCCTCTAGTGCTTATTTTGTTGTAACTGTTAGACAAGTTGTCTAAATAAACAGAGCGTACTCTTCACTCTCTTGAAAAATGCATTTAGTAAAACATTTATACTTTAAAAAGACTAAAATACCCTCCTTTTTTTATCTCTCCTAAACAAGTCACAAATTCTTCTCCAATTCCACCAAAACCTAACCCTACATCCAACCACCACCTAGCCGTCATCGCCCCATCTGCCACCACCCACCTTGGGCACCTAAGTTGCCGCTAGCCCCATCACCCTCGTGCCGCCGGTATAAGTCCCTTCACAATCACGCCTTTACCACCTCGTTTGTTACCTGTGCCACCCACAATCGGCGCCACCGTATGCCTCATCCAATCCCGCCACCACCAATTATTGCACCCAATCCTGTCATCGCCAACAACCCCACCCAATCTTGCCGCCGCCATCCCCACCCAATGCTATAGCTGCCATCACCGCCCAGTCGCACCAAACCCTAATCGCACAAGAAGTCGCACCATAGCCTAATCGCATAAACAAAGATCTAGGGTTTCAAATCGCATTGTGCGATTAAAATCCTAGATCTGAGTTTGTGCAATCCGGGTAAATTAGCCACATCTAGTGTCGTTATCATTTGAGGCAGCCCAATCGATCCCCACTTACGACCACCACCAGCGCCATAGCGATCGAGCCCAACCACTTGCTGCACCGTCGCCAGTCCTGCCGTGATCGAGCCCAGCCACTTGATGAGCCGCCACCACTAGCCTTAAGCACCCACCACAAGCCTAGCACCCACCATAAAAAAAAAAAAAACCTAAGTCTTCAAATGTCTTCGGATTAAGATGAACCCAGATGGAGTTGGGTTTACCACCAATTTTTTATGCCTTTGGAAGTCACAAGTTAGAAATGAAAATTTGATGCATTTGGATTTATATAGGGGGACAATTTAGACATTTTTATCATTCCGTTACAGAAATTTTATGATAGAACACGTTTGTAAGCTTAGGTATCTTTTTGTAACTTTTGTAACAGCATGGGTCTTTTTACAAATGGCCCAAACCACAAGGGTGGTTTCTACAATTATCCCAAAAAGCTCAAAATGAAAACTGGTTACTCAAATACCCATTAATTTTTTTAAAAATAAAAACTAAATTGGTTTTAATTTTTATTTTTTTAGAAACTAAAAATCAAAATTATATGTGATTTTAAACATACCTTCATTCTAGAGGAAATGGCTGGACACAATGCACAAAAAAGAAATCAAAGACTAGTTGCCAAAGCCACACCTCTTTATGACGACAACTGGGGCTAAGGTGGCTTGAGAGAGTGACATCAAACCTATATAAAAGCTATACACGTGGACCTTCTACAATAACTGCAAAAGTTTAGAAAACCAAGATCCTCCGAACTTTTCCTCCGGGACATTACGGTCACTTTCTGCAAGTGATGGCATTTGTAAGAGAAAATCTATAAACTTGTATATTTGAGAGGGTTAGGAAGCATAAAATATTGTGCAGTCCGGTACAAGAATGTACCAAAAAAAAAAAAAAAGTCCGGTACAAGTATTCTATGAGATGAACTTTTAATTTCTTGAAGATATTTTATGAAACGTCACTTCCGTCTTTCGGATTTCTTCTTATTTCTAGACCCAAACAAATTATTCGTGACCATTAAATTTTAGCTGCCAACAGTTGTGATCAAACATTGAATGGTATTGGGGGGAGATGCATTGGCCAGCTTCCATTCTACGTGTCCGTACCAAAGGAACTGAATTGAATAGAGAGAAACAAAATTGCATGCATGATTTAATAAATCTTTGCACCAAAAAAATGATTTAATAAATCTTCTTGTATTATTTTATTGCTTTCTTTTTTTGCGGACGACCATGTTTGACAATAAAACGGTGGAGTGACCTGTCTCGTCCGGAGGTGATAGTATTCAATCATGAAAAAGAAAAAAAAAAGACGGAAAAAAAAAAGTAGAAATGGACCATCTGTTGTCCCGTTTGTTTTCTCCTGTTCATTTTATTTTCATGAAGAAAATCATCACAACAACTTTTGTTTTGTCCTGTTCATTTTATTTTCATAAGGAAAATAATCGCAACAACTTTTGTTATGTTCTGTTCATTTTATTTTCATAAATAAAATCATCACAACAACTTGATAAGACCTTGCCTAAGATATTAGAAGTACTTATTAACTAGTCTTTTTAATGAATAAAACTCTGTGTGGTGGGGTAAAAGACTAGGTCGTGACAAATTGTGAAATCCCGCATTGGTTGCGAAATAATTTATGATTGACCTTATAAGACTATACCTCACAAGTATCTATTGACAAGTGCTTTCGAAGGACGCAACAGTCTGTGATAAAGTTGCGATCAAGCCGTTACACAAAACTTTGTAAAACTCTACTCTTGTAGCTTCATTTGGTGCACACAAAGAGTTTGAATGGTATCCCAACATCTCTTGGGATTTATTGGGTACTTGCATCGTAAAACTATGTCGAAACAGTAGTTTTAGAAAATTCATACAATTTAAAGAGCAGGAATTTCACTCTCTCTCATTCAAACATTATTGAATTATTACCGATTTTCTAGAATTTTTGATATCTCGTTGGCGTGTGGATTAGAAAAATTGTTTGTTGGTTGCCTACCATTATTACTTCATCACTTGGTGAAGTTGATGTTATCACAATTTCGAGTCATTTATGCCTTCTGCTTTGACCGTAAGAAAATTTTGACGAAGGATGTCTCGCAAGTACAGCAACACATGGTTTAATGTTCTGTCATGCTATAATGGTCCGGAGTTGCGATTATATTGAATAACAAGCATCACGTTTTGCTTTGAGCCGGCAACTACTGCTAAATTTTTTTCTTAGTTTGATAGATCAGAAGACTGTGCATACTCTGCCTAATATCCTCTTGTGTTTCTAGACATGATATTCTTTTATACGAGTTGGGCAGCTTGGGTCTGTCAAACTTGATTTGTGATTTTTGTTGCCTACAGGTTAGAAAGAAAAGCTTATCGCAGAAGTACTCTGCTATGTTTTTTTAAAACCCACCAAAACTTAGGATGGCCAGTTAAGTTGGACATTTGATATAAAGAAAGAGGTCTATTCCCGCTTTTTTAATCAACGAGGCCAGATCAAAGCTCTCAAGCATACTTGGCTATGAAATAAGGGAGCTGCAATAGCCTCGCATACCTGTGATAATGTAATTTGAAAATACTGCCGATACCATATTCGAATCGTATATTCCTACGGGGCCAGATTAGCCACAACTTTAATCGATTGCTTCACTGAGCAAAAAAGAGCCATGTCTGTTTGTAGAGATCTTAGGAATCCAATATCTATCTATAGACACCCCCTTTTTTTAGTAACTATTAATTAAATAAATAGCGGGCTTTATTATTAATTAGAGGGCATTATTGAGTTTAGGCCTAGGAATGTGACTTGATCAATTAATTTAGTCCAATCCAGTCTAACACTATTTGTTGAGGAGAAACTGATCCAATTCGGCAAGACTAACAGGGCTCGAACCTGCAGCTTCTGCCTTGACAAGCGGGTGCTCTGACCCTAGCTTTAAATATCTTTGGAATTCCTCCATTTGTAGATAACCGGACTCGAATCATTGACATCCGCCCCATGGTAAACCACCACAACCAAACCTCTCCTCAGGAGAATAGATGGGCCGCGCCGAAGAAACCCTTAGGTTTTCGATGCATTGGATTCCTCGAGAGCCAATCTCCGTCCGGCCCGAGGAAACCTTGGATCTGTTCTTGGGAGTACCCTAAAAAAAAGGGACCCTTCTCTCCCACTTCACACCTCGGAATGCATCGGTCTTATAGTGAGAAAGACGCTTCCAATAAATTGAAGAAGCCATACAGGGGTTTTCTCAAGTACCTTGATGAAATAAATAATTGTTCCGATGGAACTTTCTCTTCTAGTGGGAATCTCATTGCTATTACTCAAGCAAGCATGAAAGCTATTGTTGAATGTCCAGTCTAGTCCAGTTCTGCCATGCAGTCCATTGTCTAAATTTTATTATTTGAGTTATTGAGTTTGTCTAGATAATTATAAAAATAATTTGTGAATTATCCATAATGCAAAGATTAAATCCATGATTTATATGATTAGAGGTGATAAATCATGAATCTGGTACAACTGTTTTAGCAAAATTTATATTGAAAATTTTATCGGGGGAAAGGGAATTATTCTAGACCATTACACTAAACTAATCCTAGAAAGCAATAAGATGTACCTCGCGAGTCTGCTTGCCTAGAAGACTCGAGAATGCTTTATGAAAGATCCACGATGCAAATGACTTGGGAGTATATAGAAATAAGTTATCAAGTGTGAGTTTCTCTCAAGATATGATATACCACTTCTGAGAGTACAAAGGTCTAGGGAGAAAAAGCTAATCCCTAAAAATATAGGCCAAATGCCTCATTTGTAGAAGTCTGGGGCGCCAGAAATGATAAAAATGACGATCTTAATTTGTGAAAACCACAAATCGAGAAAAGTCAACTAACGGTCCCGTTTGTGGAAGACATGCATGTCGGTTCATCCCATAATTCAAAAATATTTGTTTCCTGAATTTCGAGACATTATCTACCCCTAATTTAGTAATAATCTCTGGTTTATTCAATGGGATGTATTAGATTTGAAAAATCTCTCTATATTTCATGTAAATCAAAGATCGAATCACGTGCATTCAGGATAAATCACAAATAATTTATAAAATCTTCTAGATAAATCACTCTTGACCATGAACTGGACTCACTTAAATGGATTGTAGTGGACTGAGCCCAATTACTGACTAGACTGGACTGGACAACTGTCCATGAAAACTGGACTGGTGAACTGGTGAACTGGTCCACTGGACTGGGCTGGACTAATTAATGGACCAGATTAATTAAGTTGAATAAATTATTAGGCATACTCAATAATAATATGTTTTAACTAATGAGATAGCCCAATAATTATTTAATTAAAAAATACTATAAAAATGGGGTTTCTAAACTCTCATATTGTGATTCATTCTTTTTGTGTGAAAGACGTCATATGCCATTTCATGCGGCATTTATTAGCACTTTCTATAGAGTCGAAGATCTTGTGTAGTTGTGACAGAGGAACCTGTATAGATTGCAAGAAGATTATTCGATAAACTGTTATCAGACAATTTACCTCCGGTTTTTTAAATTCCCACACGCTTTCCTCATTGTAGGTGTCAACATTTTTCTTGTGCCCTTTCTTAAGTTCTGGCCCAACCTAGAAGTTTCTAGGGAAATTAGGAAAATAGTGGGTTTTAGGATTGAAAATTAGTGGATGGTGGAAATTGTTTGTAAAGTTAAGAATAAGTGGGTTTTTTTTGTGAAAATTTCTGAACAATGGTTTTTTAAAATTCTCACTCTTGGTCTACCCAAACTACCCCTTTCAGCATATTTTACAAAAGACAAAATTGCTCTTGTCTATCTCTCTTCCCCATCTTGTTGACCATCTTCATCTTTGACCTGCGTTTCACCTTCCCCATCCATGCCAAATCAGGTTCCCTTCAACTACATGCCCATCCCTCTACCCTCCCCCACCCCCCCTATTTCCACTGAAGTTTCCCCCAAAGTACATACGCCCTTCCACCTCCCCCCCCCCCAGAACACAAATGCCTGCTCACACCCCTTAACCAACACACACACACACACACACACACACTTGAATCCTCCCCTGAAGCTATTAAAAACTAAAGCGATTAAAAGGGATTTCAGTTTCACGCATTTCGTCCTAAAGATTAAATCTGAAGCTAGGACATTTGTTGGTGTCGTATTGGCTTTCTCCCTTTGACTCTCATATGGAAGCTTCAAGCTTGAATATGTAAAGTTACTCCTTTAATATATTTGTACTATCTTTATCTACATCTCGCATTATTTGAAGATCTTTTTGTTTCCGAAGTGGTGGTATTTAATCTCCTCTTTAAGGCAATCAATATTGACTTATGTCTTATTCGGGTATAAATGTGTTTATATTTTTTTTGGACTTTTGATGTACATCTCCTGCATGTAATTGTTATACAGTTGTGTCTTCATTTGTTCATTTGACAGTTTACTAATCAAGAGTCTTATACCTATGGTGAGTGACGTAGTTCAAATACATGTATGTTCCTTTTTTTTTTTGTTACTTTTAATACTTCATTGTCTCTTCATTCATGCAATATGTTTACTTATACGCTTCAGTGTCTCTATGCATAGACCTCACAACATTGATTATCTGTAAATAGTTTGGATTTATCACAAGTGATGGCATACCCATCAAGTATCTTCTAAAGCTTAAAGTGCAATCAAGCTTGAATGAGATACTCTTGGCTTTATTTGTCAAGGTGGTGGATGGGGCAGAAGAGCAGAGTGTCAAACATTTTCATCATAAGCTCAAAATGATCAATCTGTTTTGCATCTTTGGTCACAAGTATTAGATGGAACTTGTAAAGCATCTGTTGAAAAAAGCAGTGAATCTAGATATACAATTGTTGTTTTATGACGACCCTCGTAATAATCAAATACTGTAGAAGGATACTATCATAGGTGATGGCCACTTACTTAAATTTTGCTTTGCGGCCAATATGATTTAAAAGCTAGAGTACTAGTAGCTCATAGTTGATGCTCAAGCTCTGCCCCATTTAGTACATTTGTTAGAGGTACCGGAGTAGTCCAAATTCTCGTGCAGCCAATGGAGTTACTATGAAAGTAGCTGATGCAATCACCAATCTCGCTCATGAGAATAGCACCATCAAAACATGTGTTAAGTTTGTCCTTATGGCATGTTTGGAGCTACCGTTTGATTATCATGTCGTTGTTTTCACATTTCTTTTGCATATTCAGGATTGAAGGTGGTATCCCTCCCTTGGTTGAATTGCTCGAGTTCAATGACGCAAATTTGCAGAGAGTGGCAACAGGACCCCTATGACCCCTTGCTTTTAAAATAATGAAAATTAAAACCAGGTTGGTGGCTATTTTAATGAATGGAATTATTTGGAATAAAATTTTTATAACATCTTATTACAACTGATTTTTCCTAAATTCGAACTCTGCAAATTGTTGGATCCAATGCTCTACCTACTCTTGTTCTTATGCTTCCGTCGGAGGACGCTGCCATGCACTATGAAGTTATTGCCTCTCGTCTAAACTATCTACAACTTACACTTATCTAAACATATATCCTATGTGCATATCCATTCATTTTGTTTCCGTTTCTTTCAGGTTACAGCTCTCCAACCTGTAATTGGATTACTTAGTAGTTGATGCCAAGTTGGTTAGTATGCAATTGGATTTGCAAGGTCTATCTTGGAAGCTACGATCTGCAGACCTTGTAGTCGCTGAGCAATGTTCATGGGTTTCTCCGAGTTGAGAAATTTGTAATTTAGTTCGGATTTGTATGATGTAAAATATTGTTTTAGTAAATATAACAATTTTGATGTGTCAGATATAACAAATACCAATTAATGTTCTACATGACTTAGATCTTGTTGATACTACTTCACATATATCTTTTTCACATGTTATAAGAAACCTATCGAAGGATTAGTTTATTTCGACATGTCTAGTTAAGACGACAAATAATACCCAGGATTGTGTTGTGAGATTCTCGATTTACAATTACATGAATGCAAGATTAGCGAAAATTTTGAATGACAGAAAACTTGTTTTTAGTCAAGTCTTCTAGTTGTTGCGAAAGCCTAATTCTAATAAACTTCTTCTAGTTGAATGTTCAGAAAACTGGTCTTTGTTACTTTGCGTTTTTGCATGATCCGACAAGTATGTTTGTGCTTAAATACTTGCATCTTTGCATACATTGACTTGTGTCAAAAAAAAAAAACTATAGTCCTCCAAGAGCTTAGGAAGAAAAGCCCTACCTTTGTTTGGTCTTGATATTGGAGAATCAACTTGAATATTACAATAAATATCAATATCCTTCAACAAGTACTCAGAGAGATTAGTTTGAATTTCTTGAAGTTTGTCTTCCTTTGCATTTGCAACGTGCGGTTGTAAATAACACTTATGCAGAATTGCAATGCCACCATATCTAAGCTAATACCATGTAAAAATGGTTTATTTTGACACAAGTCGTCTTCTGCCAGAATGCAAGTACAGATATGCAGGTCAAACCTCCTTTCCTATGTTCACCGGTGAAGGAGTTTGTGCGTGAATCTAATGGGTTTTAGTTATAGTGTTTGTGATCGAATCTCGTTTACTGTTCTTACCGGTAAGAAGTTTGTTGGAATCTGTGTGGAAACTGCATGTCTAGAACAGGCATGTTACTTAATACTAGGATATGTATCTAATTGTATCTGGGAATCTGCTTACCCAGGGTTTGATGTATCGCTTGTGTCATGTTTGTCTTTCCTTCACATGCCATGTAGGCTGTGGTTGTTGTAATAATGGACTTTCCTGGTTATGGATGATCATATGGTTTGACCAGTAACTAGTAATGAATGACCTATGTGCACAAAAGTATTTATAGCTTAATACTGGAATACTTGAAAGAAAGCTTGACTCGTAAACACACACACACACACACACTCTTCTTTACCATTTTTGAGTGACTGTTATATAAAATCTAATAATCTACTTCGAAAACGCACCGCAAAGTTGTTGAGAGTTAATCTTGATTCTACATAGTTATGACATTTAATGAGGAAGAATCAAGATATGAATAAATGAAGAGAAGCTGAAAAGTGAAAGGTTAGAGGAGTTACTCATAACCTATGTGTGATTAAATAAGGAGATGAAAAGTGAAAGGTTGGGGAGTTATCTTTAGGAGATAAATGAGTCTTGAAATGTCTTAGTGTAAAAAGGTGTATCGCCTAGTTATTTTGTAAGTGAAATGAAAGAGAGAGTATTGTAATGAAAAGAGTAAGTGAGTAAGTTTTTTTTGTGAAAGAAGTGTTGATTGAGTAGTGAAAGATTGAGCGTTTCACCTCTCCACTTCCTCCTCCTCTACTATAATACTCTAAATATTTCCGCTGCAAATATATTTCCCCTTATATTGTGCCCATCACGCAACAAAGTGGTACCAGAGCGAAGGTTCTAATGGCGGAAACAAGTGAAGCATTTCCTTTCCCAAAGCTCGTGAAAGACAACTACGAACGATGGAGCATCCAAATGAAAATCTTTCTTGGTGATCAAGATGTTTGGGAGGCCGTAGAAGAAGAATACGTTGAACTGGAAAACTTGGCCGGTGCTAGCCAAGCCGTGAAGAAGGCGTGCTGCCAAAGAAGTCTGAGTGAAAGATCAAAAGGCTCTTTCACTCATCCAACTTGGCGTCCATGACAATATTTTTTAGAAGACTGCGCAAGCCACCACCGCGAAGAGAGCATGGAATACGTTGGAAAATGCTTTTAAAGGCATCGATAAGGTGAAAAAGGTGCTACTCCAAAGCCTTCGAGGTGAATTTGAGTCTTTACAAATGAAAGACTCCGAGTCGATATTTGACTACATCTCGAGAGTTCTCTCAGTTGTGAACCAACTTGAGAGAAATGGTGAAGAAATGGAGGATAGTCGGGTGGTCGAGAAGATCCTTCGATCTCTCGATCCAAAATTCGACCATGTAGTTGTTGCTATCGAGGAGTCCAATGACACCGAGACTATGACGGTCGATGAGCTCTAGAGAAAATTACAAGTCCATGAGGAAAAAATCAAAATGAGGAACAAAGAGCCTATCGAGCAAGCTCTTCAGGCCAAGATGAATATCAACGAGAGGAAAGACGACATTAACAAAAATCAAGGTGGTCGAGGCAACGACCGTGGAAGAGGTCGCGGTTGAGGTCGTGGCAAAGGACGTGGTGGACAAAATCAATACAACAAAAATGAACAGGGTTCAGAATTTCGTCCATCGAGAGGACGAGGTCGAAGAAGAGGTGGCTATTATCACTGCCAAAACAAGAAAGACGTTGAGTGTTTTACATGCCATCGATACGGACACTACTCTTGGGAGTGTCGAGATGATTCAAATGAAGAAAATGTGAAGGCACACTATGCTGAAGAAAATAAAGTGAGCGATGACACGGTCATGTTAGCACACGATGGATCAAAAGAAGAAAAGGAGAATTCTTGGTATCTCAATACCGGTGCCAGCAATCACATGTGTGGCTACAAACACATGTTTATCGAGATGGATGAATCGGTGACGGGAAATATCATTTTTGGAGACATGTCCAAAATCCCAGTCAAAGGCAAAGGCAAAATTCTAATCAAATTGAAGGATGAAGGCCATCAGTTCATCTCAAATGTTTATTAAGTTCCGGAGATAAAGGCGAACATTTTGAGCATGGGCCAACTGTTGGAAAAAGGCTACGACATACATATGAAAGATAAATGTCTTTATTTGAGAGATGATAGAGGGAGCTTGATCGCTCGTGTTCCGATGTCGAGTAATAAAATGTTCTTGATGAATATTCATCATGATGCGCCTAAATGTTTGAAGGCATGTTTTGATAACCAATCTTGGTTATGGCATGTGAGGCTCGGACATCTCAATTTTGAAGGTCTGAAATTGCTATCGGCAAATAATATGGTAAAGAGATTGCCATCGATAGACCAGCCAGACCAACTCTGCGAGACTTGTCTTGTCGGGAAGGAACATCGACACAGTTTCCCAAAGGAGTCGATATCGAGAGCAAAAGCGCCGTTGGAGCTGATACACACTAATGTGTGCAGTCCAATCGATCCAGCATCTCTTGGTAAGAATAAATACTTCTTACTGTTCATTGATGACTATAGTAGGAAAACATGGGTTTATTTCCTCAAGCAAAAGTTAAAGGTGTTCTCAACCTTCAAGAGGTTTAAGGCTCTCGTTGAGAAACATAGTGGATATTAGATCAAAGCGATGAGATCTGATCGAGGTGGAAAGTTCATATCTAAGGAGTTCAAGGCATTCTGTGAAGAGAATCACATTCGTCGACCACTTACCATTCCATATTCACCTAAGCAGAAGTGAGTGGTGGAAAGAAAGAACCGGTCGATAGTGAACATTACTAGAAGCATGTTGCAGAGCAAGAATTTGCCCAAAGAATTTTGGGCTGAAGCAGTCGATTGTGCAATCTATTTATTGAATCGATGTTCAACAAGAAGTGTGTGGAATCAAACACCACAAGAAGATACAAGCCAAGTGTGTCCCACTTGAAAGTATTTTGATGCATTACATATGTGCATGTTCCTGATCAGCAAAGGAAGAAGCTCGATGATAAAAGTGAGAAGTTCATCTTCATCAGTTACAGTCAACTGTCAAAAGGGTACAAGTTATATAACCCTGTTGATAAGAAGATGAAAGTTAGTCGAGACGTGACTTTCGATGAGAAGAGCTCGTGGGACTGGACTAATCGAGACAAGGAGCAGTATGTTTTCTATCCGATCGATACTGATAGAAAAGAGGTAGAAGAAGAGTTGATTGAACCTGTGACTCCCTCGAGTCATGTATCTCTGACTCAATCGAGTCCATCATCATCATTGATTGATAGTCCTGTCAAGACAGGACCACAAGGCAACAGATCTCTAGAGGAGATCTATGATGACTTGAATCAGAACCAAAGCATGTTATGTCTCTTTGCCGATACTGAGCCAATCGATTTTGATGAGGCATCAAGAAGTGAGAAATGGAGGAAGGCCATGAATGAAGAGATTGGTGCCATCGAGAAGAATGACACTTGGGAGCTGGCGACTTTTCAATCGAAAAAGAAGCCCATTGGTGTAAAATGGGTTTATAAAGTGAAGAAAAATTCCAAAGGCAAAGTTGAGAGATACAAAGCAAGGCTTGTTGTCAAAGGTTACAAGAAAAGGGCTGGAATAGACTATGATGAAGGCTTCACCCCAGTCGCTCAATTAGAAACAATACGACTGTTGATATCTCTAGCCGCTCTCAACAAGTGGAAGATCCATCAAATAGACGTGAAGTCAGCCTTCCTTAATGGGTTTCTTGATGAAGAGGTATATATCGAACAACCCGAAGGATATGTTGTTCGAGGCCATGAAGACAAAGTGTTAAGGCTGAAGAAGGCCTTGTATGGGTTGAAGCAAGCGCCAAGGGGGTGGAACAATCGCATCGAAAAGTATTTTCAAGAGACAGGCTTTAAGAAGTGCCCACATGAGCATGCACTCTACGTTAAGATGAATGGAAAAAGTGACATCTTGATAGTCTGTTTATATGTCGATGATTTAATTTTTATAGGCAACTATGTGAAGATGTTTGATGATTTCAAGAAGAAAATGGCCAAGGAGTTTGAAATGACTGATATCAGTTTGATGTCATAGTATCTTGGGATCGAGGTAAAGCAAAGAGATGATGGAATTTTCATCTCACAAGAGGCATATGCAAAACAAGTGTTGAAAAGGTTCAATATGAAAAATTGTAACCCAGTCAGTATCCCCATCGAGGTTGAAAAGAAGTTGTCGAGACACATCAAAGAAGGTCCAATCGATCGGACCTTGTTCAAAAGCTTGGTTGGTAGTTTGAGTTACTTGACGTGCACAAGGCTTGATATCCTATATGCAGTTGGTTATATTAGTCGATATATAGAGAATTCGACAACTTGTCACTTCAAAGTGGCGAAAAGGATACTTCGGTACCTTAAAGGTACAATTAATCTTGGCATATTTTATTCTGCATCAGCTGATATGAAATTAATGGGATATAGTGACAGTGATTGGGCTAGAGACGTGGATGATCGAAAAAGTACAACTGGATTTGTTTTTTATTTTGGTGAAGCAGCATATCACATGGACATCAAAGAGGCAATCGATAGTGACTTTATCGACATGTGAAGCTAAATATGTGGCTGCAACATTGAATGTTTGCCATGCGATATGGCTAAGAAGTTTGCTTAAGGAGCTCAATTTTATTCAAGTTGAATCGACTTGGCACAGATTTATGTCGATAACAAGTCAGCCATAACTCTTGCAAAGAATACAGTCTTTCATGATCGAAGCAAGCACATCGATACACGGTATCATTTCATTCGTGAGAGCATAGCCAAGAAAGAAGTCCAAGTCAAGTTTGTGAAGTCCGAAGATCAAGTTGCGGATATCTTCAAAAAGCCTCTGAATAGAGAAGTCTTCGAGAAGTTACGGAGCCGACTTGGAATGAGAGAATCAAGCTTAAGGGGGCGTGTTGAGAGCTAATCTTGATTTTACATAGTTATGACACTTAATGAGGAAGAATCAAGACATGAATAAATGAAGAGAAGTTGAAAAGTGAAAGGTTAGAGGAGTTACTCATAACCTATGACTGATTAAATAAGGAGATGAAAAGTGAAAGGTTGGGGAGTTATCTTTAGGAGATAAATGAATCTCTAAATGTCTTAGTATAAAAAGGTGAATCACCTAGTTATTTTGTAAGTGAAATGAAAGAGAGAGTATTGTAATGAAAAGAGTGAATGAGTAAGTTATTTTATGAATGAAGGGTTGATTGAGTAGTGAAAGATATATTGAGTGTTTCACCTCTCCACTTCCTCCTCCTCCACTATAATACTCTAAATATTTTGGCTACAAATATATTTCCCCTTATATTGTCTGTGCCCATCACGCAAAAAAAGTTTCAATTTTCAACTGTAAAAGTAGGGAGCCTCATTTGGCTTTCCTAAGTGGTGTCAAAGGGCCGGGCTTGGGCTGGCCCAACCCGGGCCCAGTGGGCCAAAAGAGAAAAAGGGCCGGGGCCGGGCCGGGCCAGATTAATGGGGTATCTAGGCCCAGTCCAAGCCCTGGCCCTAGGCCCTGTATTTAGGGTCGGGTTCGGGCCTAATCCTCTTTTTTTATATATTTTTTATTTCTTGTTATTCAAATTAAATACTTTAATTGCCATAATTTCTTGTTATTATGTAAGCAAATTGTAATGCAATAATTAGCGTATACATATTACCACATATATGTGTATACAAGCAAATAAAACAACTAAAAATTCCTAGGCACACGCACATATATGTACTAATATGTGTGTATACAATAAATATTTATAGCATTCAAATATTCAAACTGATTGAGTTAAATTGAAGATAAATTTATTCGTAGGCCCTCCTCCTTTTATCCGGGCTTGGGACCGGCTGCTTGTAAACAAACAGGCAAAGTTACCTACAATATTTTTTTTATATATATGAAAAAATATCTATCTTGCTTGTAAAAATTATATATATATATATATATATATATATATATATATATATATATATATATATATATACCTATATATATATATACATATATATATATATACATATATATATATATATATATATATACACATATATATATATATACACACACACACACACACACACACACACACACACACACACATATATATATATATATATATATATATATATATATATATGTGAGCTGATCCGTTGATAGCGCTAGCAAAATAGGATAAGTTGCAAACGCGATCTGCCCGTCCACGGGCGATCTGTGGACGGTCCAGATCTTTTTTTTTTGCGTTTTTTTAAGTTCGTCCGCTACATTATGCAGCGGACAATTTTTTGACAAAAATACCCTCTAGTTTGAGGCAGTGCGCGTCCGCTACATAATGTAGCGGACAATTGAAGCACTACTTTTCTGACTTTTTTTCTCTTTTTCTATGTCCTTTCTTTCTTTAATGTTCTGACACACACACACTCGCGCTCTCTCTCTCTCTCTCCCATCTATTTTCTGACTATCTCTCTCTCCTCTCTGTGGACGGTACATATCTTTTTTTTGCACTTTTTTCAAGTTCGTCCGCTGCATTATGTAGCGGACATTTTTTTGATAAAAATACCTTTTAACTCACTTCGCTACATAATGTAGCAGACGAGTAAATAAGGCAACTTTTTTATAGAGCAGGGGAAAGACAAACTCTCTTGTGCCCGTCTTTATCCACCTTATGCCGCCATCAGAGCCAAGGCAGATGAATGATCATCTTAAGCTTCTCAGAGTGTCGTCCCCTTCTTGCCACCAAAAACACGCACACAAAAACACACATACTCTGTTATCGTGATCGTATCGATACTGATTCTTGAACCTTTCTCTCCTTAAAGTCAACATGCAAGCTTTAAGACACCAGGCTGAATAGTATAAAAGAACCAGGTGAACAGGGTAGGCAATATTTAGGATGAAGAACGACGAGCAAGCGCGGTCCCTGCTTGGAATTTCTCTCACGGAAAGACCCAGATGGCAGCAGTTCCTCATTTTCTCTTCTGGCTTCTTCTTTGGCTATCTCGTTAATGGTATCTACGAGGCACTTTCTCCGGAATTCACCTTTTAGAATTTTTCCATGCCCTGCACTACCCAGAAAACCAAAGAAAACTTTGGAAAAACAGAGGATCAAGAGAGTTTCTTCCTCTCTATTTTTGGTAATTGAATTTGATTTTTAGCACACGAAACAGGACTTTGTGATTTAATTTTCGTAAGGTTTGATTTTTTTTGTAATTGCCGTTTTGGTGAGTCTGTTTTGGTGTTTGGCAGTTTTCTATTGTCCTATTCGGTGAACTAAAGATAACGAATTTGCTAGAGGCTTTCAATGTCCAAGTTCAGAAGAAAGCTCTTAGTCATCAACTGCATCACTGGCCACACGAGCAGGAAGAAGACCCAACTTGTGCAGTTTTAAAATGTAATCCAGGATATTTCTCCGGCCTGAAAGGATGAAGTCAGCATACCTATTTGCAATTGTGAAGACTGTTACAGTTGCCATTTGGCTTTCATGTCATCACCAAAAGATAGAACAGGTTCCTCAACAGCATTGCTGCCTGTGACCCCATCTGGGTTCACAAGCAAGGGACTGGAAGATGACTGTCCATGTTCTATGCTTTCTCTCTCCATTCTGCTCAAATCAGATGGGGGTTTGAATTTTTAGAGGGTGGTGAACCGATGGTCATAGAGAGGAAGAGTAATGTACAAAATAGTCATGATGGACAAAATGATAGAGTTTGGGAAGCGAGATGGAAAGGCGCCTGATGCCTTGGATTCCGTTCTTTTTGAGTTTGTCTTTTCCCTGCCCTATAAAAAAGTTTCCTTTTTGACTCGTCCGCTACATTATGTACCGTCCACATAGAGGAGAGAGAGAGATAGTCAGAAAATTGAAGGGAGAGAGAGAGTGTGTGTGGGAGAGAGAGAGAGAGAGAGAGAGAGAGAGAGAGTGTGTGTGTGTGTGTGTGTGTGTGTGTCAGACCATTAAACAAAGAACGAAAGGACAGAGAAAAAGTGAAAAAAAATCAGAAAAGTAGTGCTTTAATTGTCCGCTACATTATGTAGCGGACTTGAAAAAGTGCAAAAAAAATCTGGACCGTCCACAAAGAGGAGAAAGAGAGAGAGATAGTCAGAAAATTGAAGGGAGAGAGAGAGTGTGTGTGTGTGTGTGTGTCAGACCATTAAAGAAAGAAAGGACAGAGAAAAAGAGAAAAAAAAGTCAGAAAAGTAGTGCTTCAATTGTCCGCTATATTATGTAGCGGATGGGCACTGTCTCAAACTAGAGGGTATTTTTGTCAAAAAATTGTCCGCTACATAATGTAGCGGACGGACTTAAAAAAACGCAAAAAAAAAAATATATGGACCGTCCACAGATCGCCCGTGAACGGCCAGATTGCGTTTGCAACTTATCCTATTTTGCTAGCGCTATCAACGGATCAGCTCTCTCTCTCTCTCTATATATATATATATAGTGAAATAAATTATTCTAAAAACTTGGGAAATGGAAAATAAAAAGAAATTACCTAATCATCCGCAAGTATTTCAATGTCCGAGTCACCGCTCTTTCTATCATCAATCGATTTATCTTGCTCGCGATATTTCGCATCAAGATAATCTTTCCAACATACACATAGCTCAAGCGACTCGGGGTTAAGCCGACTCCTCCTGTCATCCAAAACCCTCCCGCTCGCTGAAAATGCCGACTGTGAAGCAATCGTGGAGGCTTGCACCGGCAGTATATCCCGTGCAATTTGGGCTAAAGTTCTATATATATTTTGATTTTGTTTCCAAAAATTTAACAAATTAAAATCAACCTGTTCTTGCATCGTTAAATTAGCATAATGATTAGAATTGGAATATAAACCAATCTCATTAAAAGAGGAAAAAGTAGACGAACATGTCATATTAGAAGTACCTTCACCTTGTAGTTGTCTTGCTACTAGATGTTCGAGGCCCTTAAGGTATGGCGCATAATACATCTCACCAGTAGATGATGAAGCTCGCCCGCACACGTCAGCGGAACTATTATAGAGGTTGAACAGATCCTCAAATTTCTTGCTCACTTTCCTTGTGAATGTAGTTGTGTCCTCTTGTGTGTAGTTCATTAGTCTTGCAATCTCTTGTATCGATACATTCACGCCATGCAACTTTAACCTAGGATCTAAACAAGTAGCCACAACAAAAATAACAAGCAATTTCTTCCAATATTTATTAAATTTTTTATCCATCTTTTCTACTATTTGTTGAAAGGGTCCTATATATCTCTATTTTGTTAACATTGTAGCCATCTTAAGGATTTCTATTATAGTGATAGGAGAGGTGGGATAGTACGTACCAGACAATAAGTTGGTAGACGTGTAAAATACCTCCAAAAATTCAGATAGGTATGTAGCCATCTGTCATTCCTCCTGAGTTGGCAAGCCGGCTGGGAACGAGGTTAGTAGATAATGCGTATAGACTTCTTTGTATGCCAGAATATGTAAAAGCATATGGTATGTAGAGTTCCACCTGTGGGCCACATCTGTAAGTGGTCTCCTGCGAGGCATATTATAATGAACACACAACGTTTTAAATTGTTGTGTTCTCGGACCTGAACTATTAACATACGCTGTCATACTCCTCATTTTGAGAAGAATATCTCCTGCAACAGCTAAACCATCTTGAACAATTAAATTAATAATGTGACAAACACAGCGAACATGAAATAATTCACCATTAAGTATAGGTTGAAGGGTGTCCTTTAAAGCTACATCAACAACTTTATTATTAGAAGCATTATCAAAACTAACACTCATAATCTTATTCTTTAGTTTAAATGTGGTACATGCATTAATTATAATACTAGCTACATTATTTGCATTATGCGGAAAAGGAAATAGTTCAAATGCGATGATTCTTTTGTTCATAACCCAATCAACATCAATCCAATGGGCCGTCACACAAGCATAACTAACAAAAGTAAAAGGAGATTGCCAAATATCAGAAGTAAGACTAACTCTACCGTCAAAATGATCGAAATAATCAATCAAGCGTGCTTTAGCAGCATAATACTGCTGGAGTGCATCGGATCTAGTGGTGTTTCGTGTAACCTTTTTGTACAAAGGTTGCACGTAGGTGTTCATATATCTAGAGTGCTTAGGATTATCGGCAAAACTAAAGGCTTGTTCATCATGAATAACAAATTCAGCGAGACCGTCTCTTTGTTCTCGCTGATTATAAACAAATAATTTACCGTCAAAGGATAATTGCGTTTGGCTAGGTTCGACGTGGCCGCTTCGAGGTGCACACATAGGGTAATGCCTGTTAAGATGTCCATTATCAGAACCAGTGGTAAATAATTTAGCACAGTACTTACATCAAGCTTTTAGGGCGCCGTCCACCGTAATTTCATCAAAATGATTCCAACACTCGTCTTTTTTTTTCTTCACCTTTTGGACTTCTAGCTGACTACCAGAAGTATTGCTCGGCCCTTCTCCATCACGACCGCTCATCGGGTTAACATTATGCCATGGAGTAGTAGTTTCGCCAACCGAGCTGCGTCCTTGACTATAATGCGGGGGGTCTTGTGAAGGCGTGTATTCAAAATCTGAAATATTTTGATTGAACTCCCAATTGGCTTGGGTATCTATCATACAACATGTACTCATTCGTTCAGGAACGAATGGTTGTGGTGGTGCTTGGATTGGTGTTTGTGATGACCGTGGTGGTGGAGCTTGTGCTGGTGGTGGTGTTTGTGATGATGATGATGTTTTCGTGATGATGATCCACGCTTCAGTTTCTTCAGTAGTCCAGCCATATTTGGCGCTAAACTTTTTTACTAGATTGGAAAATAAAACTAGTAATATTAAACTAAATGTAGGAATAAGAGCAGTAATTACTAATTAGAAATAACAATTAAAAAGAATTAAAGAGTAACTAACGCATAAGAGTAATTAGTAACTCAAAATTGGAGAGAGTTAGTAATTAAAAAGAATTTGGTAATAGTAATTAATAAATAAGAATGCACTAATTACTAATTAGTAAACAAAAGAATTAGAGAGTAACAAATGAATGAAAGAAGTAGGTTAGTAATTAGAATATATGAAGAGTAGTAATTAGTAAACGAGAGTAGTAATTAGCAAGAGTACAAATTAGTGAGTAGTAATTAGCAAGAGTAGTAGTTGGAGAGGAAAATAGTAGCAAAACTTGTAGAAATGTAGAATGTTTAGATAAGAGAGAGTAAGAATATTTGTGTGAAAAATTAGAAAGAAATGGTGTGAATTTATAGATTTTTAAAAGTTCACAAAAGACCGAAATGTCCCTTAAAACTATCTCTTTATAGTTGTTGGGAAGGGTAAGAGTGTAAAAAACCTTAAAAGAGTTGAAAAATGGGAAAATAGAGAATGACCCCCTCTACTTTACACGTTGTGCGTTTTGCCCCCCTCCACTTCAAACTTAAGTACTAAACCCCCCCACAGTTCAGAAAATGGGCACAGTTAACTGACCGTAAACGATCTTTGTCAAATGTCTTTTTTATCCTTCCCATATTACCCTTAATTTTTCCAGAAGACTGCCCAAACCCAGCAATCTCTCTGCCTTCTCTCATTTCATCGTCTCTCTCAAAACCAGAGATAACCCATTCATCTCCTTCATCTTGCGCATGTTCTTCTTCATCTTGCGTTTGTTCAAGGCTCTTCTCTATACATCCCATTCCAAATCAATTTCCAGGGTTGAAGATTATCAGTACAAATTCCCCTAAAGACCAGAGAAGGTTCAGAGAGAGAAATGGAGCACAAGTACGAGAAGCTGGAGAAGGTAGGTGAGGGCACATACGGGAAGGTATACAAGGCCAAGGACAAGGCCACCGACCAACTGGTCGCCCTCAAGAAGATGCACCTTGAGATGGACGAGGAAGGCGTCCCTCCTACCGCCCTCCGCGAGGTCTCGCTCCTCCAGATGATGTCTCACTCCCTCTACGTCGTCCGTCTCCTCTGCGTCGAGCACGTCAACGACAAGAAAAATGGCAAGCCCTCCTCTACCTCATCTTCGAGTACCTCGACACTGATCTCAAAAAGTTCATCGATTCCCACTGCAAGGGCCCCAGTCCTTCCCCTCTCCCTCCTTCGCTCGTCCAGAGCTTCCTGTTTCAGTTGTGCAAGGGCGTTGCTCATTGCCACAGCCACGGTGTCCTTCATATGTATCGCTTCCCTTTTTCTTTATCCGATTGTGTCTCATCAATTGGTCCTATCATCTTATTAGTCGTTTTACTTTTTGTGCATCTTGTGAAATTTTAGGGATTTGAAGCCGCGGAATCTACTGGTGGACAAGGATAAGGGAATACTCAAGATTGAGTGATAATGGCTCAAGGCTCTCTAGTTTCACAGTGGATCTAGAACTAGTCAAAATGTCAAACACCCCAATATTATATTATTTATATAATGATTATAATTGATTTATTGACCTGCTAAAAGAATCAAGGATTTATGTGTTATAAAGTGGCTAGAAGGGCATTTTGGTCCTAAAAAAATCAAGTTTTGGGCACCATATGGTTCCCTCCAAAAAACACAGCTAGTTTGGATGTTTTCCGTTCACTGTGCCCATTTTCTTAAACTGTGAGGGGGTTTAGTGCTTAAGTTTAAAGTGGAGGGGGGAAAATCACACAACGTGTAAAGTAGAGTGGGTAATTCTCTATTTTCCCCTTGAAAAAATTAAGTTGGACCAAAATACCTCCCAAACTAATCGTTATATTGTTGTTGGGGGGGTAAAAGTGGAATTTAGGGCAATAATGGGGAATATGGCCGTTGGGGGGGAAAAGGGGGGAAATTTTGATTTGAAATTCGTGGGGCCAACCCACTTTAGGGCCCGAAAAGGGCCTAAAAATGGGCCAGAAAAGGGCCAAACCCGGGCCAGCCCTAAAAATCGGGCCAGGGCCTAAAAACGGGCCTGTTTCAGGCCAGCCCGTTTTTTAGGGCCTGACCCGGGCTTTTTAGGGCCGGGCCAGGCTTGGATAATTTGTTGGAAATATGTGGCCTGGTCCAAGCCCTGGTCCAGAGCCCAAAAAACTGGCCGGGTCGGCCGCCCAGCCCTTTTGACACATCTAGCTCTCCTCCATATAATTTGGTGGCATCTATATCTACATTATGTTATACTTTTTTACTCTCATTTGTCGCTAAAAAGTACATTAGAAACACACTACTAAACTTTTAGCAACCAAATGTGTGGAAATACACTAATTTACAACTTTTTGCAAGATAAACACCGTTCCACCCAAAAGTTCAATTCATGCAACATACATTTCATTCAAAAAGAAAAAATCATAAGCATATCTCATCTCCGTTTTAATATCTCAGACCAAGACAATAAATAAAAATTTGATGTAGAGCAAAATCACGCTTCAATGTTAAAAGGAAGTTTAGAAAGAGAGGAGATCTAAGCTACTTGTGGAATACTTCGTATTTTTTTAATTATCTCTTTGGAGTCGGGCACTCACTCAACTTTTTGCCCTGGCTAAGGGTGATGACATATTCCTATCAATCCATCTTTCACAAAGATCAAATGAGGACTGAGTGCGTGCGAGATCAGAAATGTAGGATTGCTCTTATATAATCGGATATGAACAGGACAACATAATTACGACTGCATCATTATATAAGATAAAAAAATAGGACTGCTCTTGAGGATAAAACAAACATATTCCCATATATCAACCCAGTATCTTTCACAAAAATGAGAGGAGAGCTTATACAAAAAACTTAGGAAAAAGATATCAAGGCGAGTTAAGCTTCATTCAGTCAGACGCAAAATGATATATCCTTTAATTAGTAATGGTCAAAAACTCCTTGGGGCACACACATATTACAACTTTCCTAAAAAACCAAGCCCCCACAGCTCTTCACATTTTTGCTCATTTTTTGAATAAAAGGAGGAGATTGTCTATCAGCTTAGAAAAAGGACGGTTGGCAACACATGCCAGGGATACATGTGCTGGATATCTGTATATAGATATTAAAACAACAAGCTTTTGGGATTCATGTATTGTCCCAAAAAACACTTGTAGCTACAATAAATTATCTCACCTGAAGAGACTTAGAACTCTAATTGACTACTCTTCTAGTTGTTTAGAATTCTAAATATAAAAGACTTTGATTTTAACCTTTTATGTTTTTAACCGAGATCCGTTTGTGGGGAAGGAGAAACAGTTTAGACTCATCAAATTTATAGAACCATACCTTAATCCGGATTGTCCAATGGCTTGATCCGAGAATCGATTTGACGTCGAAATCCAAGAAAAGCAATTTGCCCAACTAGAAAATTGTTATTTTCGGCCTTAATGCGACCTCAAACGGATTGGACTGCTTCTATAAAGTTGTAGCTTGAAAAAATATACACTATTTAGGCTTTTGATTTGCCTAAATTGGACATCGTTTGAGCAAATTAAATTTGGACAATGAAAACCTGGAAACGGAATCTGTCTGATTAGAAAAACCCTATTTTGAGCCAGAAGATGACCTTGAATGGATATAACATTGTGTGAAAGTTGTAACTCTCAACAAGATACACGACTTAGGCTTTTGAATTGCCTAAATCGCGTGTCGCATGAGCAAATTAGAAAAACCCTATTTTGAGCCAGAAGATGACCTTGAATGGATATAACATTGTGTGAAAGTTGTAACTCTCAACAAGATACACGACTTAGGCTTTTGAATTGCCTAAATCGCATGTCGCATGAGCAAATTATGGGCAGTCAAAGTTCGAGAGTGTCCTCGATTCGAGAAGTTGGGATTTCTAGGATTTTCTCTATTTCTAGGATTTTTGGCAGAATTTTCTCTTACAGAAAAGCCCTAAACTTGTGAGGATGAAGACCAGGAAAATTTTTCTTTAATTTTGTAGCCTAAGGAATCAATTTATAGAGGCTGGGGCTGACAGAAATGGTAAACTTGACCAGGAAAATTCTAAAAACTGGGATTTTTTTTTTGGTAAAAGTCCCACGTATTACTTTTAATTAAAAAAAACACATATGTACAAATGATGATGCAGTTATACTAATCTACTCCACTTCTTCTGTATCTCACCCGTCATTCCTTCTGTACACCCTTCATTACAATAGAATTTGCTTATTAATTTCCCAAGCATCACACAAACCATGATTAGAGTTTGCAGAAGCTTTTTTCCAGCTATAAACTCTATATCTTACCCATTGTTGTATGACAAACAAGCATCTTTGAACAGATGAAGCTTGCTTTTTGAAGATTCTGATATTTCTCTCTTGTCATATTCCATAGCAAGTTACAACTACTAGCATCTTGCACAATCTAACCTTCAAGCTTTTACCTTTGAACTTTTGGCAGGCATATTGCAGTAGTTGTTGCGAGGAGACTGATCTCATATTAAAATGTAATTTCCTTACAATCAATCCCCATAATTCCTTAAAAAATGAAGACTACAGAAAATAGATGATCTTCAGTTTCTACCTGTGTAGAACACAAGACACATCCGTTTTCATGAAGAATATTCCATGCTTTCAACTTTGATTTCGTTCTTAATCCTTCATTGCATAATAACAGTAATATCATTGAGCATCTTGGAATGTTTCCAGGGAACCATAAGAGTTTCCACTAAGGGGCTATTCCAGCTCTTGTTCTAATACCTTCCCAAGAAGATTTAATCGTGAACTCCTATTAGTACTCAATGTCCAGGTGATTTTATCTTGATTTAGGGATTTAGGCCCAGGCATGGACTTTAGAACATTTGAGGTATCTGAGTGCTTGTGATCTGAGAGCAGGTAGTCTCCATGTATCATTTTGTATTATGTCTTTTACCTTGGCATTTATATAATCAACAATTCTCTACCCATACACATCAATCAATACACTATTTGATAGCCATCTATCTAATCACAACCAAACTATATTTCCATTTCCCATTTTATATCTGAAGAATTGCTTGAAAAGATCCCTAATCTTCGTTATCTTGCACCATTTCCATGACAGTATAGTAGGAGGTTTGAAAGTCCAAATATGCCTATCCTTTATGATAAAAATATGGCACTATTTTACCCATAGGGAGTCCTTCTTATGTGCTAAATCCCGTAAGTGCTTACATATGGCAGCTTTATTTCATTCTTCCATTCTTTTAATGCCCAAACCTCCTTCCTTTTTTGGTAGGCAAATAGGTTTCCATGCTACCTTAGCACCAGTGCATTTTCCTTCATTACCATGCCATATAAATGCCCTTACTTTGCCCTCAATCTGCTTGATTGTCTTCTTGGTTAGTATAAAGATACTACGTCAATAGACTTGCACGCTTAGTAGAACAGATATTGCATTCTACCAGCATATGTTAGGTATTTTGTAGACCAAGATGAAATTTTCTTAGTCACTTTCTTCACAAGAGCTCTGCAATCTTTATAATATAGCTTTATAGATATCAAGGGCACTCCAAGGTAACTGACATGAAATTGTCCAGTAGGAATACCAATAATTCTAATCAACTACATAACAGTATTTTGATTAATACCAGCTATAAAGACAGTACTCTAATTCAGGTTGGGGGTCAAACCTGATAGCTGTTCAAATTCTCTTAAAGATTGCTTAATGAGTTCCACTGTCTCAAGCTCAAGCTAGCTTGAGCTAACAGGAAAAGATCATCAGCAAAACGTAAGTGACTGATTTGTAAATCCTTACAAATGTAGCTTGGGTAGTATATACATCCTTCATGCTAGAAAAGGCCTCCATTACCAATAAGAAAAGATAAGGGGATATTCCCTTGCCTTAGTCGTCTAGCACTAGCAAAAGTTAGGATCTTACATTCTTCATTACCATTTTGAGTGAGTTATATAAAATGTAACAATCTACTTAGAAAACATACCGCAAAGTTATAATCTTTAACCGTACAAGTAGGGAGCTTCATGGGGGCTCTCGTCCATTTACAATTTGGTAGCGTCTATTTTTACATTATGTTATACTTCCTCACTCTCATTTGTTGTTAAAAAGTACATTAGAGACAAACTACTAAACCTTTTAGCAACCAATGTGTGAAGATATGCTGATTTACAATTTTTTGTCAAAATAAAAACCTTTCCACTCAAAAGTTCAACTCATAGTTACATTTCTCATAAAAGAAAAAGCATAAGCATCTCATCTCCGTTTTAAGATCTCAAACCAAGACAAAATATAAAAATTAATGTAGAACATAATTACGCTTCAACATTAAAAGGAAGTTCAAAAAGAGAGGAGATCTAAGCTATTTCTAGAATACTTTTATGACTTTTTAAACTCCGCACTCAACTTTTCGCCCTGGCTGAGGGTGATGACAGATTCCCATCAATCCAATATCTTTCACAAAGATCTAATGAGAACCAGGTGCATGCAGCACCTGAGGAAGATCTGAAAAATTGGATCACTATTATACAATCCATGAATATGACAACATAATTATGACTACATCATTATGCAATATCAGAAAAATGCGATAGCTCTTGTAGGAATAAAAAATAGATTTCCATCCATCCAGTACCTTTCACAAAAATTGGAGGAGAGCTTATACAATCGGAGAAAAATTAGGAAAAAGATACCTAGGTGTTCCCAACCTATTCTGGTCGTACCCAAAGGCCCACTACGGTCCTATTTTTCATGACACGTCCACACAAGCAACATACATTTTCCACGCTCACAACCGGTCAAAGCATGCACGCTCAAGGAACGTGACCAAGCCTCATGACGCTTCGATCGTCGCACTTCGCCCGTCGCCCGTCGACGCGCCATGACACTTGCCCAAGGAAGTTGGCCTTGGCCTCCCCCTTGGGGTCGGCCTCGGCCTTGGCCTTCCCCTTGGGGTCGGCCTCGGCCTTCCCCTTGGGGTCGGCCTCGGCCTCCCCATTGGGGTCGGCCTCGGCCTCCCCATGGGGGTCGGCCTCGGCCTCCCCTTGAGGTTGGCCTTGGCCTTCCCCAAAGGGTTGGCCTTTGGTCTCCATACTTAACACTTTCACTTCTCTTCAAGAGGCCTTGCATCCTCCGCGACGCCCATCGCCCGTCGTCCGGACGTCAACTCCGCGACCCCCGTCGCCCGTCGTCCGGACATCAACTCCGCGACCCCCGTCGCCCGTCGTCCGGACGTCAACTCCGCGACGCCCGTCGCCCGTCGTCCGGACGTCAACTCCGCGACCCCCGTCGCCCGTCGTCCGGACGTCAACTCCGCGACGCCCGTCGCCCGTCGTCCGGACGTCAACTCCGCGACGCCCGTCGCCCGTCGTCCGGACGTCAACTCCGCGACGCCCGTCGCCCGTCGTCCGGACGTCAACTCCGCGACCCCCGTCGCCCGTCGTCCGGACGTCATCTCCGCGACCCCCGTCGCCCGTCGTCCGGACGTCATCTCCGCGACCACGTCGCCCAGACTTCACTTTGCAACCCCGTCGCCCGACGTCCTAGCGTCACGCTCCAACACTTCGCCACGCCCGTGCGCCGCGCCGCTGATACAGCCGTGCCCCTAGGCTCTCTGTCACACTACCGTGCCCCCGGCACTATACGCACTATGTCGCGCCCATGCGCTACCATTGACACAAACATGCCCCCGACACCTTACGCACTCGCGCCCATGCGCCGTGCCATTGACACAAACGTGCCCCCGGCACCTTACTCACTTCATCGCGCCCATGCGCCACAATCATGTCATCATGCCCCCGGGCACCACACTCATTCATCACACCATGCGCACCTTGCCTTGGTCATGGAACATGCTTCAACCCACTCTCCGGAGTGTACATCACCCGCGGGGATAGGCGACTCCTCCGGGACACTATCTCTGCCAGGGAGCTCTTCAACTCCCCTTCCGCCAGGTAGACGGCTCCTCCGGGATGCTACCTCGGCCAGTCGGGTAGACGGCTCCTCCGTGATGCTACCTTGACATGCTCCGAGTGCTCCGACATAAGGACTCACCCGCGGCGATAGGCGACTCCTCCGGGACACTATCTCTGCCAGGGAGCTCTTCAACTCCCCTTCCGCCAGGTAGACGGCTCCTCCGGGATGCTACCTTGACTCGCTCCAAGTGCTCCGGCACAAGGACTCACCCGCGGGGATAGGCGACTCCTCCGGGACACTATCTCTGCCAGGGAGCTCTTCAACTCCCCTTCCGCCAGGTAGACGGCTCCTCCGGGATGCTACCTCGGCCAGTCGGGTAGACGGCTCCTCCGGGATGCTACCTTGACTCGCTCAGAGTGCTCCGGCACAAGGACTCACCCGCGGGGATAGGCGACTCCTCCGGGACACTATCTCTGCCAGGGAGCTCTTCAACTCCCCTTCCGCCAGGTAGACGGCTCCTCCGGGATGCTACCTTGGCCGGCTAGGTAGACGGCTCCTCCGGGATGCTACCTCGGCCTGCGGAATAGGCGACTCCTCCGGGACACTATCTCCGTCAGGGTGCCTGCGTGACTGGCCTACGTGCTCCGGCACTGGGGGCTTGCGTCGGCACCCCTAGGGACTATGACCCCCGGGTCACTCCGAGACGGGAGCAGGTCTTCGGAGGGCATCGCGCCTAGTTCACCTGGCAGTTGGGCGTCGGGTCTTCCCCACCGCTGCCAGGCCTGTGGGACTCCGCAAGGGCTTGGATTGGAGGCTAGATCAAGGGGGTTCTCTGGCCACACCGACGCTGTGGGAGCCAGTCTTTCCAGACAGACAGAGCGACGCTGTGCGGGGCAGGCCGGATGAATATGCGATCTGACAGTCCATGGAGCACCGGCACCCGTGGACCCTCCGGTGACGTGTCACTCCCGGGGAACGCCACGTGTCGGTTAATGACATCATCATCTCAATCTCTATAAATAGAGGTCTTGAGAATTCATTTGACGAAACATAGAGGTTGGACATTTTCAGAACATATTTCACTTTCTCACTCTAGAATTCTAGAGAGAGAAACATACAGTACCCTGACTCTGGACCTAAGCATCGGACTGTGACTGTCATCGTGTATTCATCTCGCGCTATCGCCCTCGCAGCACTGCCACCCTCGAGTTCTGTCTGGGAAGCCCTTAGTCTCTGCCCTTGTTCCACCCTTGCTGTGTCTCACATCAACATACTTGAAAGCTGACTCGGACTGCAGCCTTTGTGGCACCTCCACGTAAGTACGAACCCACCTTCCTTGGCATCACTAGGTAAGTTAAGCTTCATTCAATCAAATGGATGATATCCTCCTTTGATTGGCCAAGGCCAAGAACTCCTTGGAGCACACACATATCACAGCTTTCCTCAAGAATCAAATCCTTCCAACTCTCCTCACATTTTTGCACCTTTTTTTTTTATTAAGAAGAGGAGATTAATTGTCTATCAACTTAGAAAAGAACTGTTGGCAACATCTGTCAGGGAGACCAACAAGTAATACCTGTGCTGGATATCTGTGTAGTTATTGAAACAACAAGCTTTTGGGATTCATGTGACCCTATGGATTTGGTAAGCTTAGGAAGGTTTAATAGCACTCAAACTTACCATTTTACATAAGACCAATGTAGTTTTTTCCCCCTCGTGAGGACTATCTTATAACTGACAAAGTCACCTCACTTTTTCATCGGGCGTGGATTTATCGCTATTACTGATGTCGATTTATTTGGGATCGTGGGAACAGAAGGTAGCTTTTTGGGTTGGATGGACTCAAGCTCTTGAGGGTCATGTGAAAAACAAACATGTGATTATGATCTCCTTCCGATACGATCCTAAATGGACTGGACTAATATAATGAACTTGACTGAGATGTAATGGACTGGACTAATGCAATGAACTGGACTGAGATGTAATGGACCAGATTTGGACAATTAAACTCGACCAAATTAATTAAATAAACTAGACTGAATTAATTAATTAATCACCAAATGATTCTAAAAATGTCCAAATTGGACTTATTTAATTAAACACATAAAAATAAGAAAACCTGAAAATGACTCTAAAAATGTCCAAAAGACTACTAATCCCTTGAAAACAAAGAAATAGGTTCTGGGATTAAGTTAAATAGTAGGAAGGTGTTAGGTACCCGCCAAAGCCTTTTGGTCTATACTTCATTTCTATTGATTTTGGCCTTTGTAACACATAACACATAAATATGCATAAACTTAATCATAAGTTTAATTGTATATTATTGGTTTGAACTCAATATTAGGGGTCGAGTAACCTACATATCCAATTAGACTAACCAGAATCAAAATCACGGTAGTTCGACTTGGATCCTACGGGAGGTGACCTACACTTCAATCTTAGACTTGAACTAAAAAGACTTTATTTCAGCAAATTTTGTATTGAAAATGTGATTGCGGGAAATGGAATTATTCTAGACCGTTACACTAAACTAATCCTAGAAAGCAATAAGATGTACCTCGCGAGTCTACTTGCCTAGAAGACTCGAGAATGGTTTATGAAAGATCCACGATGCAAGTGACTTAGGAGTATATAGAAATGAGTTATCAAGTGTTAGTTTCTCTATAACGCCCCAGAAATTCGGAGATCCGTCCCCCCGAACTCCCAGGTCGTTAACCTACCGGATCACATCAAACCTGTCAGACTTGTTCACTAACACATATTCCAATTCATCTAATTCAGCATCAACTCAGATTTCTCAAAACACTAGATCACAACTGCTTAGCTTAAACTATTACAACTTAAGTTCTTCACAATTCAAATTTCCTAAGATCAAATAATAGTACCGACCCACGCAGGGGTCTTACTATACCATGGTGATGGGCTCATCGGAATCTCACTCAATCTCTAACCCATTCCCGAACAATCTACTACTGATCATCACCTGCAGAAGGGAGTCAAACGAAGGGTAAGCTTTTGAGAGCTCAATAAGGTCGTACAAGGACTATAAAAGAGATTGCAACATGATTTCCGAGAACCCAAGCAACGATGATTTCCAAAACACTTCGAACGATCAAAATTCATTATAAATAAAATACTAAAATCGTTAAATACAATCACGACGGATTTCGAAACGATCAATAAAAGATTCTTTTCAAAGTCATCAATTCTAAGATACGATGATGGTTTCCAAAGGATTTCAAAACATACACAGATCATCTGAGATAGTTTTTTTTTCAAAACAAATTGAGGATTTCTCAACAAAAAAAAAACATTTCAACAAGACCACAAATTATTTCAGAGAATACTTTGTAGTCATTTCCGTAGCAGTCATGGCAATATATAGAATAAAGAAAATTAAAAATCAACGTTGATCCTGGGGTGATTGCAATGCCATTCCGGCAAGCTAACAGAGTGTAAACGCATGATGTACCGGAATACTAGCCCATTAGGTACTAGCCTGCATTTCATGCAAGATTCAGACCAGCCTTATAATGCCCACCTCAGAACATAAACCCAGGTCAACACAGGAAAATTAATAATATCAATGAGTGTTAACATAAGCTCAATTCACCAGAATTAGATCGGATTTTAATAACCATAACGTACCGTATAAGTCATAATTCGAAATTCCAGAAGAAAATCACAAATAACAGCAAAACGATTGCGAATAGCTATCGAATTTAGACAAAACAATTCAGAGCAATGGGTACAAACAATGATCAGATTTGCTCAGCATGCAATACATGCGAGCATCACAAGATTTCCAAATAATCAATTCAGGTTCAAAATTAGGGTTTTCAGGGCAATGACATACTGATATCAACACATACTTTAGAGTTCGACATTAGTCGTAAGTAATTCAAATGAGTACTTACAAGTACAAGTTATCAAATAAGGGTTTGGACAAAAGTCCTTACCCAGGGTTCAGATAGAATCCCGTATCTGGATCTATAGCTAGTTCATCATAACTGGAAGTCTTTAGCTTTATCCTAAACAGAATGAACAAATCATCATAACATAGTCTACATCACAATATTATAACTTATTACGGACTCACACATGCTCCCAAAATGAACCTCCCTCACTGCGTATGTAAAATTACCAAAATGCCCCTGAGGTGTAAAATTACTAAAAAGCCCCTCTCGGACTTAAATCACCCAAACGGCCTTCCCGTAAGTAGAATCACTAAAATAATCTTTCCATATGTGAATTTATACAAAAATACCTTTCTTAGGTCAAATTACTAAAATACCCCTTAAGGGTGGCAAATTACCAAAATACCCCCCGTTACACTTAAATCATCAAAATAATCTTTCTGTAAACCAAATCAATAAAATATCCTTACCATATGTAACTTTACTGAGAAGTACCTCTTTTGGGTAAAATTACTAAAATACCCCCCTCGAAGTGGTAAATTACCAAAATACCCCTAGGCATTTCTGGCACTGAAACAAAAATCTCAAAAAAAAAATCTTAAAATGCTATTTTAAGCATCTTGATGTAACTTATGTATTAAAAAGTATTTTAGAATAATTTTGCCTGAAAATCCCGAACCGGTGTCCGGTTCGAGCGCTAAAAAGCCAATTTCACGAAAAATACTTATCTGCCTCAAAATTGCCTGAAATTTTAGAATATGAATCATATCAGTAAAATATAATTTTCATAAAAATTTCAGATTAAAATAACTTGGTTTACTAGGTTAATTAATTTACCAATTTTGTTTAATCACTCCCCTAATTTAACGTCCTTCGCGGATACCGAAAATTCCCAAAACATTCTAGAGTAGGTCTCGTAAAAATATTTGGGGTTACAGTTTTGAACTTTGTCTAATTTTGGCCCTAATTATTTATAAAAAATGGGATTAAAAACTGATTAATTGATTTTCTACCTTTAGTGACAATTACTATTACTGTTCAAATCAAGGCACCTACTATTTCACCTTCAAACACACACATGCCTTCTTCTTCCCTGAACCAGCCGAGACCCATTTCTCCCATCCACACACTACTCCAACAGCTCACTAACACATTCTAATCACACATAGCCACTTAAATCCATGTCTAAACACTCACTAACACACATGTACATCCCAAATACACCCACAGTTACACAATTATATATATACACACCCGAATTCACACACTGAAGAACACACACTCATAGACACACACTGAAACACACACACGGCCACTTCCAAACACTCTCACAACATAGACTTATATATAATTACATCTACTCATGAACTATTACACAATTATACACTTAAGATACATAATCACCCATCTTCATACATACACCTGAAGAACACACACATACACTTACTGACACACACTAAAACACACTGCACAGCTCACCCACGCATACACTGTCCATTCCACTCCCATCTTTCGTCTATATATTCAACACCAAAATCATCTCTCTACTTTTTAAACATCACATTTCACTCTTTAATTCCTAATCATGTCCATAGCCTTCCACAATTACACCCGAATATATATATATATACACACACTGTAAACATATATATAGCACCACTGGACCACTACAATTCCTTTTCTTTAACACTTTCAAGCCCGAAAATCAATTAAACATGAATATATCTTCCAAGATTACACTGAAACATGACCAAAATCCTCACCCGAAGCTTGAAAATCCCCAGAAAAAAATTCCTCCCTACATGGCCTCACAGTCATGTTTATGGCTAAATTACACGCCCCACAGTAATCTAAAGCACACATAAATTCCATTAATACACACTAGGGTATGCATATTAGAGGTATGGTAGAGTTTTCTTGTTGAGAGTGGCTTGAATCTTCCTCTTCTTCTCTATTTTTCCTCCACCCCCACGCAGCTCTGTTTCTTCTGTTCTTCTTGTTTTTTTAATTTTTTTTTCTTTTGTTGTTTGATTTTTTTCCCCTTCTTTCTTTCATCTGAAATCCTCACTTATCCAATTGAATATTAAATTATTTAATCTAGAACTTTTTATGAAATTAGACAAATGCTCCCACATTTTACATATTTGCAAAAAGACCCCCAAACTTTTAAAATTTATAACTTAACCAACGCATCATAACCCTCTTTTTTTTTTCCTTTCTTCCTTCGGACGTCCAATAATTGTTGCCACTTACAAAATAAATATTTTTAAAGAGCTCGGAAGATTCGCGCTCGGAAAAATTGCGGGTATTACATTCTCTTAAGATATGGTATACCACCTCTGAGAGTATAAAGTTCTAGGGAGAAAAAGCTAATTCCTAAAAATTTAGGCCAAATGCCTCATTTGTAGAATTCTGGGGCGTCAAAAATGATAAAAATGACGATCTTAATTTGTGAAAATCACAAACTGAAAAAAGCCAACTAACGGTCCTGTTTGTGAAAGATAGGCATAATTTAAAAATATTTTTTTCCTGAGTTTTGAGACATTATCTAGATCAGCCTTTTGCCCTTTTTGCCCTTTTTAAGGTGTCTGGACCAACCTAGAAGTTTCTAGGCGAGTGGAACTGTTCAATTCTTGGGGACGAAGGAAGAAAAGAAAAGAAAAGAAAAGAAAAAGTGATTCTCGAGTCGTTGCTCAAGTCCCACTTGCCTAACAAACCAATGAGGTATGAGCACTTCACTCCACTCTTTCCCCTGATCTTCAGATATAAATACCACCCCTCGGCCCACTATCCTCATCGCGCTCTCTCTCTCTTGCTTGTTAAAATTGTAGAATCTGTGAGTTCCTTTTCCTCAGAATTAATGGACAGAACCAACTGCAACCGTTCAACTGGCGGTTCGGGCCGCGGCCGTGGCCGTGGTGGTCAGTATGATCAGGGTCCTGCTGGTGGCAGAGGAAGAGGGGGTTCCTGGGTTCCGAACCATGGTGCTACTAACGTGAAACCGGCTCGGCCGGTTGGTCGGCCACCCAAGGAGTACAAGCCCCGGGGTCCCCCTAGGCGAAATCCCCAGTTTGGTGCAGGAGGAGGCCCAGTTGGTGGTGCAAGGGCGCGGGTCAACACTGATCATACCCGCAGGCCGCTTGAAACTCTTCCGGGTAGACGGATCTCTAACTCTAATAGCTTGTTGTACATCATTACAGCTTAAATTGAATAACATACTTTTCTTTGTGTAAATAATCTGCACCCTGTTCCATTTTTTTGCTAAATGAGGTGGGGATTTAGCAAATTAAGGTGTGGCCTAATCAATTGGTCGTTCTGGATTTGACTTTTTTTGTTGTCAACTTGTGGTTGATGGGCTAGTTTTAACTTCGGGATCGGGATCTCTACTTGAAAAGGTGCTGTTTAGCAGTCTTTGATTTTAATTTATGCATCCCACTTCTTTTTGGTGTACAATTTCAATCTTTTTGGGTTTCTAACTGTCTCCGCAGCCCATACCGGTGCATGTTCTGATTTTGTTTTCCAAGCTTGGTATTTAGGAATGAGTATACTCTAGATTTGCTTTGTGTATTGCAAGTGACTACTTGTTGATTGGGAAGAAATGGAAAGCAGCAATCATTATTAGCAACTCTGTTGTCTTCAGCATTCTCTGGAATCTTGTTATGATACCAGTACTCATATAGTCATATTTGACTTGTGTCCATTTAAGTAGTATATTTTTTTCTATGCTGATTGTTTTTTTGGCAAAATGAGTAAACAAAATAGTTGATCACGCAAATAATATAAAAAGAAATGGTGCTCTTGACAATGAAGTGTTCTGCACTGTAGGGTCTGAATGCCAGTAGTTAACTGCAGGCGAAAAGCCTGTTTTGCAATTGCATAATTGGGTAGGCCATCTTTTGCAAAAAAAAAAAAATTGGTTGGACGGAAACGGGTATCGTAGGGCCTGCTTGAGCGTCAATTGGGAATAAGTCCCCTCCTGTTGCGATCTTAACGGCGCACCCCCCACATCGGCCTGGTGCATTCATTGGAGTGTTTTTCCTCCGTGCTCGCCCCAAGGTTCAAACCCAGAAGTCAAGAATGGTAAATAATATATATTATATAACCAAAATAGTTGATCAGGTAAAAAGTATGAAGAAATGGTGCTCTGGACAATGTAGTGTTCTGCGGTGTAGGGTTTGAATGCTAGCAGTCAATTGCAGGTGATAAACCTTTTTGCAATTGCATAATTAGGCAGGTCTTCAACATGGCCGAATGGTCGCTCTTATCCCTTGGCCATTAAGGTTCTTAATATGATGCAGAAAGGGTTTGTGTACAATTCCATGGCTTTAGCAAAAGAAATAGGGAAAAAGATAAACCCAATAAAGAAAATGAAACAAGCATATCATTTCTTGCAGTTTGGCTTTAGTAAAATTACTTGCTGAATTTTTGGTTGCTTCTTTTGTGATTTTTAAGTTTGCGTCATTCGTGATGCAGCATAAATGTATTGACTAGTGTTTCTGCATTTTTAAGTTTGCGTCTACTCTGCTGATCTTGTTGCATACAGGGGACGGATCTTCCAACTGGTGGCGATGGAGTTACAGTCTGCTGCTTGATTTGACGAGTGGTATTATACGCTTCACCGCAAGCGGCAAAACCTCATATTTTTCGTCTGAAAAGTCACTGGTCACGGTTGAAAGTGTGCCCAAACGCAAATAAAACCTCCTTCCCTATGGTCACCAGTGAAGGAGTTTGTGCGTGAATCTAATGGGTTTTAGTTCTAGTGTTTGTGATGGAATCTCGTTTGCTGTTCTTACCGGTAAGAAGTTTGTTGGAATCTTTGCATGTCTAGAACAGGCATGTTGCTTAATATATACTAGGATGTGTGTGTAACTGTATCTGGGAATCTGCTAACCCAGGGTTTGAGGTATTGTCTTGTGTCATGTTTGTCTTTCCTTCACATGCCATGTAGGCTGTGGTTGTTGTAATAATGGACTTTCCTGGTTATGGATGATCATATGGATTGACTAGTAACTAGTAATGAATGACCTATGTGCACAAAAGTATTTGTAGCTTAATATTGGAATACTTGAATTCTTGACTACTAAACGGGCGGGCGGGCGGGCGCGCGCGCTAACACACCACTAAAAGCTGATATTTTTATTTTTTTATTTTTTAGGGTAAAACGTCACACGTGTTACTTTCAACAATAATAATAATAATAATAATAAAAAAACATATGTACAAATGATAATGCAGTTTTACTAGTCTACTCCACCTCTTCTCTCTCTCAACCCGTCATTCCTTCTATACATCCTTCATTACAACAGAATCTTCTTGTCAATTTCCCATCCTTCATTACAACATTACAACAGAATCTTCTTGTCAATTTCCCAACCTTCACGCATACCAAGATTGGAGTTTGCGGTAGCTTTTTTCCGGCTTTAAACTCTAAATTTCACCCATTGTTGTATGGCAAACAAGCATAACTGAACATATGAAGCTTGCTTTTTTGAAAATTAAGGTATTTCTCTCTTGTTATATCCCATAGCAAGTAACAACTACTAGTAGCTTGCACAGTCTAGCCTTCAGGCTTTTACCTTTGAACTTTTGCCAGGCATATTGCATTATGCTAGAAAAGGTCTCCATTACCGACAGGAAAAGCTAAGGGGATATCCCCTTGCCTTGGTCCTCTAGCACTAGCAAAAGCTAGGATTTTATATTCTTCTTTACCATTTTGAGTGACATGTATAAAATGTAACAATCTACTCAGAAAACATAACGCAATGTTACAATCTTTAACCGTACAAGTAGGGAGCTTCATGGGGGCTCTCGTCCATTTACAATTTGGTAGCGTCTATTTTTACATTATGTTATACTTTCTCACTCTCATTTGTTGTTAAAAAGTACATTAGAGACAAACTACTAAACTTTTTAGCAACCAATGTGTGAAGATACATTGATTTACAATTTTTTTGTCAATTTAAAAAGGGTAAATTACACACGACACCCTTGAGGTTTGTCCTAAACTACACACAGCTCTGCCTAACTTTTTTTATTACACTAAGCCCTCTGTAGTTTGTCATTTTATTACATAAGACTCATTTCCATTAGGGCACTGTGAGAAAAAATTAGGGCAACTTTGGTTTATTATGATATACCGAAAATATCCTTATGTGTTCCTCCTCCCTCTCACCAGAAAAAGCCAAGTTACTGCTGCCACTTCTGCCCGCCATCACCGGCGACGCTGCATCACGGAGAGAGCAGGGGAAGGGAGAACACGCTGCATCATGTACGCATCTCTCTCTCTCTCTCTCTTCTCTTTCTCGTTCCACGTAACATTGGATTGAATCGAGACGAATCCAGAACCCGTTGGATGACAACGACTCCTCATTCGATGTCTCGTCGCGGCCGGAGGAGTCGATCACCACCGTGAACCCGTCATTCGGCGACGGCGAAGTCGCCACCAAGAATGCTCAAATCGATCCCTTCACCTCCCTCTCCATCCACATCATCCCGATTGAATCGATCTGCATCTCACTTGTGTGAGAGATTCAACAGGTTCTGTGGGAACGTCCCAAAAAAGTTCAAAAACCTCAAGATTCTGTTCGAGCTGGACATCAGTAACAACCGGTTCACCGATAAATTCCGTTGCGTTGTCCTTCAGCTGCCCCAGTTGAAGTTCCTAGATATGCGGTTCAACGAGTTCGAAGGCGGCGTGCCGAGGGAGCTATTCGACAAGGATCTGGACGCCATTTTCATCAACCACAACAGCTTCGTCTTCGATCTGCCTGATAATTTTGGCAACTCACCAGTTTCGATGATAGTTCTGGCGAACAACAAGTTCCACGGCTGCGTTCCGGCGGGCATCTTACTTAAGCTTGTGCCCATTTGGTCCAATTAGAAAAATAATAAGGGTGAATTTGGTTTATAGATAAAACAAATCTTAAAGATTAACAGAATAGCATAGAGATGATTGTGGGGTTTTGTGCGTGTGATAGGCAAAATGTGTGGGATTTTCAGGTGTGGTGGCGGTGAACTGGTAGGAGGAGTGGGTGGGTGGGTGGGTTGGGTAAATTTGTTTTTTTATGAAGGGTATTAGTATCTTTTTATTAATTCCGTTAACCTCGTCAAATGAAAAATAAAAAAATGTAACGGAATGTAATAAAAAAAGTTAAGCAGAACCGTGTGTAGTTTAAGACAAACCTCAGGTATGCCATGTGTAATTTATCCAAATAAAAACCGTTCCCCTCAAAAGTTCAACTCATAGTTACATTTCTCATAGAAGAAAAATTATAAGCATCTCATCTCCGTTTTAAGATCTCAGACCAAGACAAAATATAAAAATTAATGTAGAACATAGTTACGCTTCAATATTAAAAGGAAGTTAAAAAAGAGAGGAGATCTAAGCTACTTGTGGAATACTTTTATGACTTTTTAAAGTCCGCACTCAACTTTCCCCGCTGGCTAAGGGTGATGACAGATTCCCATCAATCCAGTAGCTTTCACAAAGATCTAATGAGAACCAGGTGCATGCAGCACTTGAGCAAGACCAGAAAAATTGGACCAATCAAGTTAAGCTTCATTCAATCATATGGATGATATCCTCGTTTGATTGGCCAAGGCCAAGAACTTCTTGGAGCACACACCTATCACAGTTTTCCTCAAGAACCAAGTCCCTCCAAAACCTCTTCACATTTTTTCGCCTTTTGTGATTAAGAAGAGGAGATTGTTTATCAACTTAGAAAAGGACTGTTGGCAACATCTGCTAGGGAACTAGCAAGGGATAACTGTGCTAAATATCTGTATAGTTATTGAAAAAACAAGCTTTTGAGATTCAGGCGTTGTACCCAACAATGCTTGCAACTACAATAAATTTATCTCAGCTGGAACCCTAGAGGCAGGTAGATCTGGCAAATGGGTAAATCCGCCGGATAAGGGTAATACCCGGCCGGGTCTGGGTAAAAACAAGCCGGATAAATTTTACCCTTTTTTCCCGGGTAGTCTTTTTAAGAACCCGTACCCTACCCACGCGGGCCAGGTATTACCCACGGGTAAATGCCTAATTTTTTATTAAATTTTTTTTCTTAACAAACAGAGCTTTTAACTATAGATCTGATCTTTAAACAAGTCTTAGACCAATTTTTTTAATTCGTATCATATTTAGAACATTGTTACAAGCAAACACATAAAACTGGAAACCAGGAGAACAACAAGCATCATCAGGTTAAAGTATTAGAACACGAACGATTACTAGCAAATCCACTTTATTTCGTAGCAGGCGAAGGCAAAAAATGGAGCAATTGTTTGGAATAAAGCCACGGCTTCACCACCACCACGGCCTCGAAGATCTTGGGAGCGCCGGTAGGAGTAGCGGCCGAGATCTTGAGGTAGTACTTAATGCCGGAAGCCACCTGCGACTCCGCCTCCACCACATCCGTAAATTTCTACCCGTAGCCGCCGTTCCTCTTTCTGTTGTACTCCTTGACAGAGTACGTCCCCAGTTCGTGAATCTCCTGATTGACGGCCGGTAGTCGATCTGTGATTGTGAGATAAGATCTAGAAACTGTTACTAATTTTGGATGAGCACTGACGAAGATATATATATATAGAGTGATTTGATAAATTAGAATCATTGAAAGTGTTGGTACCTTTGCACTGAAAAGTCGACAACTTTTTTACGGTGTTCATAATACATGGCATTATTGTATGGCTTTAATTTTTTTGCCCAAGAGCATACGTTGTAGTACCACCCGTTATCTCTAATCACCTCTTGTATCATTGCTTGACATGTACAAGATAACTCCTGCACAATTGAAAAGAAGACATCATTTTTATTTACGTTAGGACTGAAAATGTACTTTATAGTTTCTTTCAAAAGGTTACCTCAATTCCTTGCTCGAAATTGATATTAAAAATCTGGCCGGTAGTTTTCCTATTTTCCATTTTTTTCTCTTTGAGGCTTGGTGTCTTAAGCACAGGAACTACTTCCATTTCAAACTTGCTATCTGCTGCAATTTTGGTTGCACGAGTGATGTAATGCACTTCTTCTACGTACATATTTGCATAAAACGTCGTTGAACTTATGAAAGAGAGATAGACAGTAGCTAGATGGAAAACAACAATTTAACAATAACAATAAATGTTCATTTTAGTCTTATTTCTGAAAGAGTAATTTTTTTCTATCTTTTTTTAATTGTAGCATAGTTGTACCTCTGAATTTCTTTACAACACACCCACAAACGATCAAAATTATTATTATTTCTTTATGTTCTCCCAATAGCCTTTTGACGTCGTTAATCTTGTCACCCCACACTTTTAACGTCATTTGATGTCCCCTAGACATGCACGCAAGTTGTTAGGTATTCCTAAATTTCATATGTTATAGAGTGGTATAGAGAAAAAGATTGAGAAGGGAGGAGAGAGCTTGCACAAATCTCTTTGATATCCCATATCTTTGTCAATACCCCTACGTAATTTGGAAAGAAAAAAAGGTCATAGAATGTTAACATGCTTTAGCATAAAATTCTTTTTTGTTTTAATTATACATTTGGAAAATGATATTCAAGTTCGTCACCTGTGAGGAACTTATTGTTATCGATTCGTTCATCCACCTTGTCTCGTTCTATAAAATCGAACCTATGCCTTGGAATGTCATCATCCAAAAGTTTGATTTTTTTTTTCATGGAAGAAAGTGACATATAGACCTACTGATTGCGATAGAGGCATATATGTAGCGGTCTTTTCATATTTGTTCACTTTGAATTTAGATTTTATATATATGCCGCCTTCTACTAACACAGGGAAAAATTTGGATCGATAGTTATTCCATATAATAGCATGTATTCAATTTTCATGTGAAATAGGATATTAGCATTAACCAAATCAAACTTTATGACATCATATGTCAAAGCAGGTATAAGACTAAGACGTACCTTGTTGTCCATAAATATCAAATTGGTATTTAAGATTTCATTATTAGATTTAGTATTAACTCCATTCCACATGCGAATGACTCTCACTGTTATCGTCCAATAATCTTTGCAGGGTTTAGGCTCAAAGATTAGGTTGGATTCCCTTGACATTGCTTTCCAGATCCAAAAAGGTGAGAAGAAAGTTCATAACATAATTTACTTATACCAATTCCAAACTCTTGTTCATGGATATGGATCACTATAATTTCTTTAAGAAACTTCAACTATTTAGCATGAAAGATAACTATGCATACATTTATTTTTATTGATCATAGCAGTTTATTTGAATGGTAAACATAATACATACCAACTTGTGCTACCTGCGAAGAACATGGGAGCCAGAATCACGAGTTCATGTCAGTTATGAGATAAAGAGTAACAGGAATAGGTTTTAATGAAATAAATAGCCATTTCATCTGAGGTTCTTTAGTTATCAAAGAAAAAATTGTGTCTTATGGTATCAAGTAAATATGAGAAGCTAGTTTGCAACAAAACAAGTGCTATGCATTGACATAGCAAATTCCAATCCTAATGCAAAAACTTCTCATTAGAGGCACCTTGGGTTGAAAAAATTGACTGAACAACATAAAAAAGATTTGGACTCGCTTCACTCAAAAAACATCAACTCTATACAATGTAAGTGTGAGATAGTTCAGCATACATACTCTTCAAAATCTTCAGGATGACAGCATGCAAGATGGAGGTTCGAAGGTTTATTATGAGTTCATGCAAGGAAAGTAAAAGAATTCTGTCATTTGATAAGATTTTAAAGAGAATTCAAACATGCAACAAACTATAAGGGTCCTATGATAAGATTTACCAAGAAAGATGTGTCGCTTTGGTTTCGAACAGATTCTGGTAGAGAAGACAACAACAAAGAAATAAGTAGAAATCAAAAGTTACATGGGCTACATCAAAATTGTAAATAAACCAATGGTATTATACTTGTTGCCTAGACAATGCTCAAAAGTAGTATAAATTGTAAACATGTGGTTATCTTTTTATATTGTTTCTGGCCTTTCAATTGCTCTGTCTGTGCAGAATTAGGAGAGGTTGTATCTGAATAAAGTTTATAATTACTGATTATTGATGTTATTTTCATTAATTTTCTATAAGTAACCAATCCCCATTTTCATCTCATTGAAATAAGGAGCAATTATAAGAGTGTTTAAGAAGTAAACCAAACCAGTGTGTTGTAGTTGCCGTAAGTAGCTGAGTTCATGAATGGAATGCTGATGGCCATTGCTGCAGTTCATTGTATTGGGGGTATAAGATGGATGAAACTGTAGGTGCATGCTCTTCATATATTCAAGGACTGATTAACCTCACCCCTTCTCTCCTCTCCAAATGTTTCAGTAACTTGGTTTTAGAAGATCCATTTGTACTTTCTCTACTGTGCTACCATGTCAATCAAGGATATATAATATGAGTTGGAAGATTTGCTACTTCTTTGAGAAAAAAAAATGAATTTTTCGTTTAATCCAAGGCTCTCAACCTGTGTTCTAGTTTTTTATTTGGTGTTAATAGCCTATGGTTTTAACCATGGTTGTAGAAAAACAAAATTGGCACTTCTCTTGATCACTAACCATATTTTGCAATTATTAGTTGTTTCTAAAAAATCGTTTCTCTTGATGTTCATATATAAGTCGCAGCTCATTCAAGTTATATAAAGGCATTGACATTCTTTTGTACCTTCAGTGACTAACAGTAGGACATTCGATTTTTTTTAACCACTAACTATATTTTGCAATCATATGTTGTTTCTATTAATTTTTTTGAACGGGAAATATGTTGTTTCTATTAATTATTTCTGCTGATGTTCATGTGGCTGGGAGCCTATCACATTTCAGTTTGAAAATGGATGACATCATGTGTAGCAAATAGAAGATAGTATGATGTATCATTTCAGCTTGAATTATATTGTTTTAGTTGAATCATAACTAGTGGCATATTTTGAACAATTTGTGTGTGTGGAACTTGTGTAAGAAACTTTTGGCACTTGAAATGTAGCTGAATATATGGGTCAAACTAAGTTAAATTTTAGCCTGAAATAAAAGAACCCATGTGTAGCACCCTACATCTGTTCTTATGAAATTGAGCCTGAGGTCTAACATACAGAATCACCTGTTCATGAGACCTTCTCAAAGTTTAGTTTTCAGCAACAAATGTTTCTTTGTCTAATCATTACAGCAACATTGCGTTGTGACACACTGGAACAATTTGTATGCTTTGAACTTCTTTGAACAACTTTTGGCTCTTGAATAATAGCTACATCAATGTGAGGTAAATTAGACAGCTTTTGAACATTGGAACAATCTGTGTGGTCTGAACTTCCGTCAACAACTTTTCTCTTGAATTGTACCTGCATCAATGGAAGTTAAATTAGACAGGTTTTAGGTTGCTTTACCTTAAGATAGATACTTAGAGAATTGCTCTCATGAAATTCGCCGCCATATTTTTTGCTGCTTTATAGTGGCAAACTCATTGAGAGTGTGTAGTTATTGCATATAATTGTCAGTTTAAAGGCTAGATTTTGGTGTTTCCGATAGGGGCAAAAAGCTGGGTAAGTTCATCTTGCTTTGATGTCATCAACCTATCTACTTCCTTTTTTTGTAAACAATTCAGCGCTGCTAATATGCCCAGGTCACCACAAACACACACACAGACACACCAATTTGCAGGAAGAGACCAAGGATGTATGTTCTTATTTACGCAACCAAAAAAGTAAAAATTTAGCATGGATCAAAATACTTACGCTTGGATATATTCAGCGTTAGTGCGTACAAGCAGAAGCTTCAAAAAATTACGCCTGGATTCTTCAAGGATTCATGCGAAAGAGGTCATGTCAAGTTGCCTCATCTCTTTAGAAAGGATGATGAGATTTTAATTATGAGAAAATGGAAGATGAAAAGGCAGGAGGTAGAAGAAAAGGCAGGAAGGAAGCACACAGAGAGAGAGAGAGAGAGAGAGAGAGAGAGAGAGCCGGGGGGTGGGGGTGGAAGAAGGAAAATATAGGAGCTAGAACAAAGGTGAAAAGAAAAAAATTATGTGGGTATTAAGTGGATAACAATAATGTCCAAATCTATTTAGAGTTTCAATTAGATTACAATAGGAAGTTCAAATTCAAGGTTGCCATCATCATTATCATAAATCCATATGTATATATATATATATATATATATATAGGGTTAATTACAAAACTGTCCCTTGAGGTTTACACGTTTTTGCACTTTGCCCCCCATGTTTACAACTTTTGCAATAGTGTCCCCCGAGGTTGACAAAACCATTGCAAACAGCTCCAAAATTGGACGGACGTCCGTCCAATTTTGGACGTTAAGTCGTCATGTGCGGTGCACATGCCATTTTGGCATGGGCAAATTTGTAATTTCCCCTTCCCCATCTTCCCCACCACTGTGTTCATCTCTCTCTCTCTGTGTTCCCATTAGACCTGGGGTTTAACGAGGGTGATGGGTTGAGAAAGCTGGAGCGGTGAGAAACTAATGCTGGGAGCAGAGGCTTGGTGGACGAGCTGGAGATAGACGCAGCTGAAGCCGAATCAGGTGAGAAATAGTTCTGCCGGCGGTGGCGTATGGTGGTCGTTTGTACCGTCGGGGAAGCAAACAGAGTCGCCATTTTTCAAACAAACTGTATATACGAACTGGGTTTTTGTATACGATGTTTGTGTGTGTGAGTGTGTGAGGGATTTGATTGGGTCGATTGGGGACGAATTAGGTGAGTAGCAGCAGTGAGTGAGTGCATAATTCTGAAAAGAAAGAGTGGCAAAATGTAGAATTTATATTATACGGATTTAAGAAGATGACACGGGAGATTCATTGCAGAAAGCCTGTTGATAGCCAAGTTTGTCCCAGAAGCAGGGGAATCCCCTAAATTCACATAATCGGCACCCATTTCAACCTTATCTAGGCTCGCCGATGGGGGCTCCGCCGGTCGGTGAACAAACATTTCCAGCAACATCGCCGCCGCCATTTTCGAGGTGCGATTGAGTAACATTTACACAAAAAAACCAGACTCTGCTTCTAAGCCAAGAGCTGAGTCGAGAACCCTAACTCCGGTGAGGCGGTGCCAGACAATGCCCCGACTCGATGGGGCAGAGCTTCTGCGGCAATGGCGCAGAGTGGCGCTCTGCGGCTGACGAAGAGATCCAGTCATCGGACGGTGTATCGCTGGTCAGGGTAGGCGGTTTTGGTGGTGTCATGGAGGGGTCTCCGGTGACGGTGTGGCAGGATGGGTTGGTTGGTGAAAGAGAATCAAAGGAGAGGCGGTGGCGGAGCAGTGCTTGTTTCAATGTATGTGTGTGTGTGTGTGTGAGAGAGAGAAAGAGAGAGACATAAAGATACACATAGAGAGAAGCACATGAACTGAGAGAAATGAGAGATGGGACGGGAAAATGACATATTTGCCCATGCCAAAATGGCACGTGAACCGCACATGGGGACTTAACGTCCAAAATTGAACGGACGTCCAATTTTGGAGCTATTTGCAACGGTTTTGTCAACCTCGAGGGACATTATTGCAAAAGTTATAAACACGGGGGAGGGGGGGGGGGGGGCAAAGTGCAAAAACGTGTAAACCTTAGGGGACAATTTTGTAATTATCCCATATATATACACACACACACACACACACATATATATATATACATATATATATATATATATAGACACATATATATATATATACACATACATATATATACACACACACATATATATATATATATATATATATATATATATATATATATATATATATATGTGTGTGTGTGTATATATGGGAGCTGATCCGTTGAGAGCGTGGGCAAAATAGGAGAAGTTGCAAACGCGATCTGACCGTCCATCCCGAAAGATGGACGGTCCAGATCGCGCCTTTTTCAAAAGTTGTCAGTCGTCCGCCATACTGTATGGCGGACGGGTTTTTTTACCAAATTGCCCCTCCGCGCCTGTCCGCTACACAGTACCGCGGAGGGCATTAAAGTCCTGATGGGAGACAGCAAAAAGTCGTCCGCGATACTGTGTAGCGGACGTCCCCTAGGCTGACACCTATCAGGGCCTGTCCCGAGACAGCAAAAAATGTATCCGCTATACAGTAGAGCGGACCTGACAGCTGTCAGGTCATTTCTGCACGTGTCAGAGTGTCGGGAATAATTTCCACTATCCACTATCGCGGACAGGCGCTTCCCGTATACCCCCAAAGTTCCTGATTCTCAGCTCTCTCCGCAAAATTCTCAAGCTCCTTCGGATTCACCTGGCTTCCATTTTCGGCTCCAACTCAAGCTTCTTCGACTAAAACTTGCTTCAATCTTCTTCACTCAAGCAAGGTAAGTTTCTGATCTCAGATATTTTCTGGGTGGATTGACTGATAAAGTGTATTTTTTTTTGGGCAAAAAAATATAAATTTCTGATGATGTTCTAGAAATTAATTTGTTAACTTTAAAGAAGTTTATTGTAGTTAATTTTGAATTTTTTGAGGGGCGCTAACTTCGGCACATCTATCCTATTTAAATTCGAATTTTTTGAGATACGTTTGTTGTATTTTGGCATGATGAATTTGTCTAACGCTCTTAGTAATATTAATTTGTTATGTTCAATAAATCTATAATTAGCAAAATGGGAGACTTTTGAGATTATGTATATGGTATATTTGTCATCTTAAATTTGTCTATTCGTCAAGATAATTTTTAGGTAATATTTTCAGTTGAAAATGTCATTTGATTGTTCAGCGTAGTCTATATTTCTACATATAGGGAGCTGTTTCACAATGTCTGATTTCGTGTCGAGCTCCAACACCCCCGTAGATGCTAGTGATCCGTATCTAGGACGAACCTTTCAAACATTGGAGGAAGCTGGAGAATGTTTCCGAGCGTATTCATTGAGGGTTGGATTTGGCATTAGAATAAAGACTTCAAGAACGAGCAACATAACGAGAAAGATATGCTCTCGCTTATACGAGTGCCATAGGGGCAGAAACCCAGTGCAAAATGAGACACGCGTAGGCAACGAGGACAGTGATGACGAAATAGGATATTCGCGCAGAAGACGGGACTTCTTTGCACGAACGAATTGCCAGGTCAAGATGTTCGTAAGCTATAAAGCCAAGCAAGATCATTGGCTTATTACCAGCCTGGAACTGGCACACAATCACCCGTTAGTAACCCCTTCTAAGGTGAGTCAGATGCATCAACACAAGAAGATGGGAAAGGTCGCGAGGAGCCTCATTCACACAATGAGCGATGCGCGGCTAGGACCTACCGACATGATTAATGTTCTTGCTGAACAGGCCGGGGGAATTCAAAATTTAAACTTTAACACGACAGACGTTCGCAACGCGGTCCGAACCCATAGACGAGCCGCGTATGACCTCAATGATGCTCAAGCCACAATGAGCCTATTGAAGCGGATGCAGATGGAGGACCCGCAGTTTACCTTCGATTATAAACTTGACGACGAGCATCGAGTTAGCACAATTTTTTGGGTCGACGGTCGTTCCAGGCTTGCTTATAAGCATTTTGGGGATGTCGTGACTTTCGACACCACATACCGTACCAACAAGTACTCGATGCCGTTTGCCCCTTTCACGGGGGTCAATCATCATTATCACTCCATCCTGTTCGGGTTCGCCTTGTTAAGGGACGAGAGCGAGAGTTCTTTTGAATGGTTGTTTAGTGTGTGGCTGGAAGCCATGAACTTCAAAGCACCCAACGTTATCATCACCGATCAAGATTTGGCAATGAAGAAGGCTATTGCCACCGTCTTCCCAGATACTCGACACAACTTGTGCACTTGGCACATAAGCAACAAATACCCCGAACGTTTGCATCACGTGTACGCAAAGTTTCCAGACTTTAAAGAGGATTTTGACACGTGCGTTAGCAAGTCGTTAACGATTGAGGAATTTGAGGAGAGGTGGGAAAAGCTTGTTCAGGATTACTCATTGCAAGACAACGGGTGGCTCCAGCACTTGTACGAGCTCAAAGAGCAATGGATTGGCGTTTACACGAGGAGGCATTTTTCTGCGGGCATGAAAACGACGGGCAGGAGTGAATCTATGAATGCCACGTTCGATAGTTACGTGGGTACAGCTACCAATTTGAAGAGTTTCGTCACATCCGCACAGAAAGCGGTTGCGTCGTTGTTCGTGAAAGAAAGGGCTGCAGACTTTGCAACCACGTACAAACAGAGGAGAAGGTTGCTTGAGACCCCGCTGGAGCTGAACGGTGCCAAAGTCTATACGAAGGAGATCTTCTTGCTATACCAAGTAGAGCTGTAGAAATCGGGACGGTACTGTATAAACAAGGTGGCGGAGAAGTCTACGCGTGAGTACAAGGTTTATTCGCTCGTGAATGACCTCGTTCCTGAGAAGCTGCGCAGAATGTATACGGTGAGCCATGACACATTGACGGACTCGGTGACATGTGTTTGCAAGAAGTTTGAGTTCCATGGCATCCTGTGTAGACACATTCTGCGCTTTTTCACCCAGAAGAATATCAGGACAATCCCCGATAAATACGTCTTGCCACGGTGGACGAAAGGTGCTAACAGGTTGCACGGTACCATTGCTTTTCCGGAGCACCCGTATACTGACTTTGAAGAATCGGAGACGTTGCGGTATAATCATCTGGTGACGAGTTTCACCCGTTTGTCCGTAAAGGCTGCTGCTTCAATGGTCGGTTATAAACATCTCCTCGAGGTAGCTCAGCAGCAAGAGCCCATCGTCGACCAGTTGGAAGCAGCTTCAGTCACCAATGCGATTGACACCGAGCCTACGACGGGGGTATCAGAAGATGACGAGCCAGGGGAGGAAGACGACAATGATATTTGTTTGTTGGATCCAATTATATCGCAAACGAAAGGCCGCAAGAGATCTACGCGGATGAAAAGCTCTATTGAAACGGCAACTCAACCTAAAAAGCTGCGAAGGTGTGCATTGTGCAACAAAATGACCGACCACGACAAGCGGAACCATTACAAGGCACTGGGGATAAGTTCAGGGGGTTTGCAAGACGGGGAAGAAGGTGACGCCGAAGATGAGGACGAACAAGCTGCAGTGGACCTTTAATTTTTTGTACAACGTTATGACATTTGTAATAATTTTCGGAGGGATAATTTTTTCACCGAATACTGGAATTTTTTAAAAATGGACATATGAGAGGCCATCGAATTAAATCTATAGTCTTTATTTCTTTTTTTTTTGTAAGCCCCGTCCGCTATACAATATAGCGGACGTCGTAGCAGTAAAACTTTTGTTCTGCTTTTCCGTCCGCTATACAATATAGCGGACGTCATGAGCAGGAAAAGTTTTGGTCTGCTTTTCCGTCCGCTATACAATATAACGGACTCCATTTTTGGTCTGCTTTTTCGTCCGCTATACAATATAGCGGACTCCATGAGCAGTAAAAGTTTTGGTCTGCTTTTTACATCCGCTATACAATATAGCGGACTTCATCGCAGTAAAACTTTTGGTCTTCTTTTACGTCCGCTATACAATATAGCGGACGTCATCGAAGAAAAACTTTTGGTGTTCTTTTATGTCCGCTATACAATGTGGCGGATAACTCTATCCTAATATATATATTAATCATATCGGGCAATCAGCTGTTATCAGTCCTATCTGAGGGCACTCTCTCTGTCTCGAACATCTAGCCCAGGCCGCTACTCCATCTCCGGCACCCACATCTCCGGTGGCCCAGAACTCCGGCGTTAAACCGTTCTCCCCTCAACGCCGACCTCGATGGCTTCTGGATCGGAGACCACCAACGATTTTATTGGCAACTTGCACCTGGCAGGCAAACACTTTTTCAAAGTCATGATGCCGGGGTTTGAGAATGAACTTGTAGGCGATCCCTCTTTCTCTGTATTTTCGTGTGTTAAATGTTTGATATTTTGGTTAAAAACTAACCTATTTTTTGTATTGTGTTTGTTAGGACATACCGGAAGCCTTGACCAATCAATTTACAACAATTCATGACAGTGCAAGATTATATAGCCGCAAGGGGGCATGGCAGGTTGAAATCAAGCTGAAGCCCGGCCGACCTCAAAAAAAGCAATTCGCAGAGGGTTGGAACGTCTTCGTGCGCCAGCATGGCCTCGAACTCGGGGACTTTGTAGTGTTTGAACACCTTGGGTGGTGGGATTTTCAAGTTGTAATCTTTGATCGGAGCACTTGTGAAAAAATTTCTTTCCCCCAATGTGAACCCTAATTTATTATTAATAAAATAATTTATGTTCTTGTTGATTGTGTTTCAAAATTTTTCCTCGCTTAATTGTGTCGTTTGAGATTCCCTCGATATATTGAGATCGTTGATTGTGAATCGTACGTTAATTGTGTCGTTTGAGATTCCGTCGGTATATTGAGATCGTTGATTGTGAATCGTACGTTCTTTATTGTTTATCGATATTGAGATTGTTGATTCTGACGCCAAAACAAGTCTTCGGGGCGCCAATTTATTAAAACAGCATTATGCTACAATGCGACTAAAACAAGCCTTTGGGCGCCAATTTATTAAAACTGCAGTACGCTACAACGTCTAGCTCTACTACATAGCGGACATAAGGCCTCCGCTTAGGCCGGGGTTCGGGAAGGTCGGAACTAAGTGTCTGGTTCGTGCCAACCATTTTCTGGTCCAAGTTGCAGACAATTATCTGCTGCACCACTATGACGTAAGCTTGGTCATGTATTCTGCGGGGAAGTCCGCTATACTATATAGCGGACATAGATAGGAGAAAAAAAAATGAGAGAATTGGAGACTTTCCCTCTGCGGGGCTGTCCGCTATACTATATAGCGGACCTAGGAGAGAAAATGGTTGTCTGCAACTTGGACCAGAAAATGGTTGGCACGGACCAGACACTTAGTTCCGACCTTCCCGAACCCCGGCCTAAGCGGAGGCCTTATGTCCGCTATAGAACTCGATCTTCAGTCATCTTCATCTGAAACTGGAGCATCGGAAACATTTCCTTCTTCGAAGCTCATGTTCCAGTATACTTGTGCTTCATTGTTGTTGCCATCTTCATGTGCATCACGTGCCATACGACGTAAGTTATGCCTACTTTGACGAACTCTCATTCTATTATTTTCCTCACGTATTCGATGCAGTGCCCTTTCAAGCTCCATGTGCGTAATTCGAGGCATGTTGATTGCCTTTTGTCGAGGTATGGGTATATTCATGCTCCGTGAATCAGCTACTAGGACCTCATGTTCATTCATCCGATAAGACCATTCTGCACGTAATGTATTCACATAGCTTGATGAGTAACGCAAACTTGGACGCAAAGAATAGTAAAATTCATCTTCGCCCGCCCAGTAACGACCCATTGCTTCAAAAATATCTCGTGGAGTATATGACATTTCCAGAGTTGTTATGAAATTGGGAGTATATCACTCTATGCCCTTTGCAATGAGCAATGCATGTACTTATATATACTTTGAAACGGGACCACTTTATGAAAGAGCTACAGGTTCAACTTTATGAGATGTGACCCAACGTTGGCAATAGACTAGAGACTTGTCTTGTCACCAAAGAGAATTGTCTTGTCACCAAAGACTTGTCACCACTTGTCAACTTTATGACACGGGCATGCTATTGTCTCCAACTATTGTCATCTTCAATGTCCAGAGACTTGTCTTGTCACCAGAGATGGACAGACTATTGTGTAGCTATCACACCAATATATTGTGTATGTGTGTGTGGGCTTATTTATATATGTTAGCCATGCTCATCGCTTTAGAACCAAAACAAAGTTAAATGGCAGGAGTTCCTGGGAGTTCTAGTCTGCGGGGACGTGAGACTGTGTGGTTGTTGTGTGAAAGGAACGACGACTACAAAGAAGTGAAGTACACGGATCCCAGAGAGTATTATTGCGGTTTACGGAGAGAATGGGCATATCGAGTTAAGGAATCAGAAGCGCTACACCAAGATCTCACCACGCTGAGAGCACCTGTGCCGCAACGTCGTTCACTTACTATGTCGCGGCGTAATGTTAAGCAGTGTAAGAAAGCTGTGCGCCAAATTCGTATGGAGAATAACCGGATGTTGCTGCGTAGAAAACGATTTTATATGCTTCAACTTGCGGAAGAAATGGCCGAGGTTAGTGGGAGGCAGCTCAAATCAAACGAGAGAAACAATATTTTAACCAATGATCAGTACTTATCTGATGAGTATATGTCAAATGAAGAGTGATATATATATCTCTTCCTACTGCATGTTAGGATTTCATTCCAACCGGCACTTATCCACATGTCATTCTAATTAGCGAATCCCGTCTTTTGAAGCATGTAAAATGTTGGGAATTTATGTTTCTAACTACATCCGTCATACTATAATGGGGTAACTAGCATGCCTAAGGTGCAATGAGCAAAAAAAAAGTGACATAAAAAATTACAACATTTTTCGCAAGCTATGAATTTGGCGCTAAAGTGTGCGCGAATAGGCCCTTCATAGGAAAACCAAAAAAATAATTTGTCTCGTTTTTCGCCGAAATTCATAGAAATGGGCTATATAGCGTGCCAAAGGTGCAATGAGCAAAAAAAAAGTGACCAAAAAAATTACAACGTTTTTCGCAAGCTATGAATTTGGTACTAAAGTGTGCGCGAATAGGCCCTTCATAGGAAAACCAAAAAAATAATTTGTCTCGTTTTTTCCCGAAATTCATAAAAATTGGCTATATAGCGTGCCTAATGTGCAACGAGCCAAAAAAAAGTGACCACAAAAACTACATATCTACGTCCGCTATATTATATAGCGGACAGTCAAGCAGAAGGTAGCCTCCCCAACACTTAGTTTTTTTTTCGGCCCTATCCACGTCCGCTATACTATATCGCGGACAGCCAAGCAGAAGGTAGCCTCCCCAACACTTAGTTTTTTTTTCGGCCCTATCTACGTCCGCTATACTATATCGCGGACAGCCAAGCAGAAGGTAGCCTCCCCAACACTTAGTTTTTTTTTCGGCCCTATCCACGTCCGCTATACTATATCGCGGACAGCCAAGCAGAAGGTAGCCTCCCCAACACTTAGTTTTTTTTTCGGCCCTATCCACGTCCGCTATACTATATCGCGGACAGCCAAGCAGAAGGTAGCCTCCACAACACTTAGTTTTTTTTTTCGGCCCTATCCCCGTCCGCTATACTATATCGCGGACAGCCAAGCAGAAGGTAGTCAAAGAGCGTTACTTAGTTTTTTTTTCGGCCCTATCCCTGTCCGCTATACTATATTGCGGACAGCCAAGCAGAAGGTAGCATCCCCAACACTTAGTTTTTTTAGCGGACAGTCCAACAGAAACAGTCTCACTTGGTTATAACAGTCTCAAGAAGTTTAAGGACAATTAATAAAGTGAATATAATGTTATTAAACGCAAACATTGTCAATTACACGGATTTACAATATATCTAATAGGTCTAGGCCGGCCATTGATAATTTGCCAAGCCATCCTATACCTAAAGCAGTCTATGCAGTCTTGGGTCCAGACGGTCTTCTTGAGGCTCTCCGACCGACAGATGTAATCCATGTACATGCAGAGGTAGACGCCGCAGTCCGAGGAATTAAGTTGCTTGGGCCTAGTCCTCTTCAATCGGAGAACAACCTCCCTATCGCCCGCTGCCCTCCCTCGGGTCTCTCGAGAACGCTCTCTATTGACCATGGCAGCAAATAGATTCTGCGAGTAACAGGATAAGCATTAAACATTAAACATAGCAAACATAATACGATTAATCAGTTCTACATTATGCAAGTTACAATAAGAAGTAAACAGGCTCTTACCATTGGATTCAACATCCCTAAGCCTACGTACATTTCAATCACACCAATCGCGTCCGTATCATCGTAGAGACTGTCGAGGACTGATACGGTATTCGTTACCGGTTCATAGCAAATCAAGAACCAGTGGGCATTAATTATAGCTGGGAGTAGAAACACATCCGCCACACTTGCGCGCTCTGGACTCGGCCGACCAAGATATGCGAGTAGGTTAGCGGACGGTCTCCACTTGTTCTCGGCCTTCGCCTTTCTCGCCTGCTTCCTCGCCTTGTCCCACTCGTTAAACTCTTGTACTAGCATATTGTGAAAGTAAGCATCGAGGATAAAAATGCGCGGACCGTAGTTAGGCTGCTCCCGACTCCTTTGCCGCAGAATTTGCACGTAGTGCGAGATGACGAAGTTGTCTAACCACATCCCCGGCGCCAGCGTGGACAGTTCTTTCCACGAGACACTGTAATCCAAGCCCTGCGGGTTAGCCACGTCATACGACGCTCCGTCTGGGGGGGCCCCGCTAAAATAACGGTGATGGATTAGGTGGTGTTTATGCGGCTTCAGGGGCCTGGCTGGATGCCCTTTCGGATATTGCCCTCGGGGGTCGACCGGTTGCTCTTGCCCTCCGCCGGGGGGCAAGAGCAACGGAAGAAATTGGCCTCCAACCAACGGATCGGCCGGCTGATAATCCCCTTGGGAGGGGCCGGCCGGCTGATAATCGCCTTCGGGGGCCCCTGCCGGCTGATATTGCTCGCCGGCCATTTCTTCCGCCGGCTGATATTGCCCTTCGGGGCCGCCAAGTGGTCCCGCCCACGGGACAATGGGCAGTGCCTCGTTGAAACCGTAAGGCCATTCTTGCGTGACTTGACTCTGAGAGAGGGGTTGGGGTTCCGGGAACAAATCGAAGGTCGGGCCGCTGTAATCGGCCCACGACGCTTGAGCATGTCCCATCCCCGGTACAGAGGGACCACCAACTCCCTGGCTCACCCCTGAAGCTTGCCCGGAGGGATCAACGTTATACGGGCTGGCGCCCGTATAACCCATTCCCGGGCTGTCGACCGAAGACTGTCCCGATGCTTGCCGCACAAAATTCCCGCAGCCTATAGCCAGTGCAGCAGCCTGTTGGCGAAGATCCTCGCCCATTGCGCTCATCAGATCCTTCCGCTCACTCAACTTCTGGAAGAATGCAAGCGAGGCATTAACCTACATCCAAAGAGATAACAAATAAGTAACTTTAATCAGTTCTAATATATTCAAGACAAGTTGGGCAACTTACGAGATTGTATGCCATCTGCTCGTCGATCTGACCCCTAGGCGCATACCTCGCCCCGCGTTCAAAGTTGACTGGGGCTACTCTCCTCCGCGTGATGCGGGAGTACCACTCATCGTACTCCGCGATGCTGATAACGGGGTCCGGCTCCGAGACGATGGCCGCCAGTGTGTCCTGCCAAGAAGTCCAGAGCTCTAGTTCGGCCGCGCACAATTCTTGCGCATTGGCCTTGCCAAACCGCCCGACATCCGGTGGGTCCCTGTTAACCCTCATATCTGGGGCACCGGCGGGCAAACCCTGCTCCAACTCAAAATGGCGCATTGCTCGGTCTGGCAGCTGCCACTCTGCGACCTCGAAGTGGATGAGGGGTGTGCGCTGCAACCCGGAGAGCGTGAAGACGAACGACTCTTCTACCCGTCGCGCCAAACGTATGTACGGTGCCCAACGCAATTGGCCCGGAGATAGGCGGTCGAACTCCCCTCGATAGAACGTGATGTTGTGATGGGGATCGACTCTCCTGCGGTAGTGGCTATTCTTCCGGCTGTACTCCCAAGCACGCAACCGAGGCCACACTCTATCGGTTCCATCCCTACGCGTCGGTGAACCGGGAGCAAGGTGTTCATAAGACCACACCTGAGAACATGGACAAATTATATTTATATCGTCGATTCAACAAAAGCAAAAACAAAAAAACAATAACGAAGACAGGATTTATATGATATACCTGCAATAGCGAGAGACATGCACATATGGCTTTGGAGTCGGGCCTCGTTGCCTTGTGCAATGCTCGGTACAGATACGAAAGAACCGCTGCACCCCATGCATAATCTCCAACCTCAGCCAGGTTACTCAACAACGGTAAATATTTCACGCTGGCCGTGTTCTTCGACGTCGTTGGGAATAAATTGCCCCCATCACCCACCAGAGGAAGGCTTTTGTGTAAAGCACAAGCTCATGGCCCGTATAGTTTTCCGGCAATACCCCGTACGTATCTACCAACCACTTCAACTTTATACCACCACTGCTAAATCCATCCTGGGGTATCGAAGTGAGGAAGTCCCTAGCGGTTCTCGTCTTCGTTGCTTCTGACGGAGGAGCAATTACCGGCAGCCCCGTCACCGGCAACCCTAAGATGAACCCTACATCTTCTAGGGTAATTGTCAGCTCTCCGAGCGGGAAGTGAAACGTATTCGTTTCACTTCTCCACCTCTCAACAAGGGCACCTATCAAGGCCCGGTCAAGCTGTTGAAATATCTGCCCATGCGTGAAAATCCCAAACCCAATTCCACGCAGTATCCTCTTCTGGGCGGTGTTCAGTTTCCACGATACTATATCGCGAGATACTTCTACGGTGTTGACAAGTTCTCTTTCCTACGAATTAATAAATACAATTTGAGCATAACAAACGGTATATACAACGTTCGTAAGCGATAGAAAGTCGATAAGTAATGTATCTTACACCACCATCCCATATGAGCGTACTGATATGGTTGGCTTGGTCGTATAACACGGATGGGTCTTCAGGTCCAGG